>PVJA010016181.1:0-43964 GCA_004027025.1 Myocastor coypus | reverse complement strand
GAAGAAGAAGAAGAAGAAGAAGAAGAAGAAGAAGAAGAAGAAGAAGAAGAAGAAGAAGAAGAAGAAGAAGAAGAAGAAGAAGAGAAAAACATGTAGAACTGAAGTAATGTAGGAAGAGGAGAAGGGCCTGAATTTGCACGTGATAATTAAGTGCTGGCTTTTAGATGACTGTCATAATACTTCCCTTCTGTGGCTACCATGGAGCAACCCTGGAGATAGAGTGGCCTGAACATTAAACACCAGCTAGTACAGTGAGGAACATGGAGTGTGTAGACACTTTCTTAGAATTATCAGTTTTTGTTCTGTGAAAGTACGGGCAATAGTAGGTTATTCTATTTTTCCACTCCTTTATTAAAAATATATGAAACTTTTCAGAAAGTATAGAGTTCTCAAAATCACTTGAGATATTCTTCTGCTCATAAATATTCCTTCTATGTAAATATAAGGTAGCAATAATGCTAGCAAATAATAATAATATTATAATATAATAATAGCAAATAATGCTACTGAGTGGTCATTCTAGAATTTACTTTAAAACTTAAGATTTTCTTAGATCTGTCTTAAAAGAAAAGAAGGCATAGGCAGCTTTTGGTTCATCACTAGGCTTTCTAAAACACCAAACTGAAGACATAATTTAATTAGAAAGACACCATTACCTCAGTGATTATTTTCTTTAAAAATTCAAAGCCTAGTGTTCCAGTTTTGCAACACCCACAGTGACAGAAAAATAGAATTATTTCTCTTCAAATTCTTGTTCCTTGAATTTTTTTAGTTAAAATATGAATTTCCATCACAAGTTCAAAATATGGCAGTGTTCAGCAGAAATACTATTAGTTACCCTCAGTCATCACAATTTTGGTCCATATCCTTCTAAACAACATGGGAGAATTTCCTAAAAATTAACTAATTTTCAATTCTATGTTTTGAGTTCTGTTTTTTTATTTCTGGTTTATGCTGCAGTCTACAACCTATTGGTCCAGCAAAAGGAGAGAAGCGCTTTCTTTATAAAGGGCCAGATGAGGAATTCCTTTAAAGCTTTGCAAGTGTCTGTCACACTGTTCAGCTCTGGTTTTACAAAGTGGAAGTAGCCCCAGACAACATGCATACGCTGTGTTCCAGTTTTGAGGAAAAAAAAAAAAAAAAAAACAGGCCATGAGCCAGCCTTGCTCCATGGCCATAATTTTGTAATCTCTACTTTAGCTCATTATGTTTATTTTATTATGAAAGTTTTCAAACAATAAGAAACACAGAGACCAACACACACTCGCATTTATACTTAATAGCTGTCCACATCTTGCCATAGTCTTGCCATAGTGTCTTCTTTTATTGTACTACTCAATCACCATATGAAACTTTTTCTCATTGTGAGATGTAGTTTCTACATAACTAAGCAACTATTTCTAAAGGTAAGGATATTGTAATAAAATGTATAGCATTTATCCTATCTTTAATATATTTACCTTGATTTTTTTTTCCATTTTCAAGATGTAGCTGTATTTTTCATATATTTTAAGTAACAATTCAATACATAAAAAACTATTCCCAGGGCTGATTTGAATAATTTTGACACATGTGAAGCCATAATTTCACTATAAAAGCATGTAGTCCAAAGGGTTTGTCCACAGTATGACTCTGTTATCAGTAGCCAGTAATGGTGTTGGCTACAGCAATCACTTACTTTAAATAGACTTTTAAAAAATTCTGGTTCAGTAGAATATCTCACTGTCTTTCATTTTCAAAGAACTGTTGCAGTTTTCCTAACTATAAATAAATATAAAAATGCAGACTCCTGGAATGGCGTTTTAGAGTTTGTAATGCCTTACCAAAGAGAGGAAAACTGTCTTTTCAGGAGAACTTTGATCACCATTGGAAACTTTGTCAGCTTACCAGGGAAATTCCAACAGAAAAATTACCCACATTGCATCAAATCTCCACAAAAAGAGAACCTTTAGTGTGCACAGGGAGGTACACTTCTTGGCTAATGCTGTGAACAGAGACAGGATGGAGGCGTGCTGAGGCCAGATGAGAGAAACAGTGCCTAACATGCGGTGGCCCAGCGCATAGGGAGCTCAGCAGCAAGATGACTGTAAGAAAGAGCCAAGAAGATGTGAGGGTGGCAGGTGGCTTGGTGTTGCCAGCGTCTTGAAGCATCTTCATTCACAGGTAAGGAAGAGGATCAGCAAGGAATCAGGGAAAGCAATGGGAGTCTATTGAGACCAGAGGCTTACGTAAAGGTGCAGGTTTTCACAGAGGTTCACTGGAAACTGGAACAAAGGTAGAGTTAAGAAATAAGCTAGAATCGATCAAAGGGAGTTGCAGTTTAAAAATCACAGGGAACTGAGCAAGAAAGAACTAAGAAAAATAATGAACCTCTCTGAACTGGTCACCAGGATCACTGCTGGCCACCAATGCTTATTTGAATGCAAATTAACTCCAGAAAAGTCAGGGCCAGCAGGATAGCTCAGCAGACTAAGTGCCTGCTTAAGCAGGTTCAGGGACCAGGGTTCGACCCCTGGCACCACTTGCCCAGCCGGCCCTTCTCCCAGGTGCACTGAGACCAGGCATGGTAGCACCGGCCTATAATCCCAGAGGCTGAAAATAGGAGGATCACTGTGAATCCTAGCTGCCTCACGAGACCCTGTACAAAAATACATAATATTTTTTTAAAGGTAAAAATTCAGTTCCTCCATCTTATTAGCCACAGTCAAATACAAAATAGTCTTCAATAGCAAGCGACTACCATTTTGGACATCACAGATAGACATTATGCTTTGCGCCAAGTTCTACTAGACAGCCCTATGCTAAGGACACTAAAATGAGTATGAAGAAAAAGACAGGGAAAGAGAGACAGAAAGGATAGTGTTTTATCATTTCCCTCTCTCGCTGTGCTTCATGCCACGAGCTATGGTGGGACTGTCAGGGCAGCCGGTACACCACAGCACTGGGCTCTGCCGCTCTCCCTCTCCAGCAAGCTCCCCTACAACTCTCTCTCACTGGTTGGGATTATGAGAGCAGGGCACTAAGTTAGGGGTGGAGCAAGGGTTGGGATTCAGGAAGGGTGTTTCAATGGATGCATAGAACCCAGTGCAACCATGGCACCATGCCCAGAGCCCAAGGAGGGTAAAACACTCGCCTGCCACTAGAAGGCCACAAGAGTAGATTCTTCTGTCTGTAGTGGCCTAGTGAGTGTCCCATCACTCATGTGCAGACAATTCTTCTACTCATCCATTGCTCAGCTAGTCAGAGGGCCACACTCACATTCTATTTTGCTTGACTAGTGAGATATTTGGCCCGGCCATCTCCTCTTTATTCATTCACATCAACCAACCCTTACCATTTTTACTCATTGCAAGCAAACCCAAAAAGCCTTCTGCCTTTCACCTGAGCTCTGGGATGACAATTCAAACCTCTGTCAGCCCACGTGGTGACTGTAGTAAAATGGCAGCATCCTGTAGACTGCCTGGCTACTGAGACACTTTGTCTCTTTCTGGGACATTGTTGGCATCCTTTGACCATGACCAACAGCTCATCAGATAGCTCTGCTGTTCTAGACTGGCATTTCCACCTAGAAAGGCATCCAGTGCCTATAAACTTTCTTCCACTCACACTGTGAGCACAGCCAGGCGAGGAGAAGAGGCACCAGTAGTGTGTGTAGGCTCTGCCTTGGAAGGGCCACTGTTCTCAGAGGCCTGGGGCTCCACTGGGCTCTGCATCTGCATGTGTGTGGGCAGCTGTTTCTTCAGTGTGCTCCTCTGTTCTCATTGGCTCACTGTGTGGGTTCTTGGCTCTGGGCTTGGAAATTGGCACTGACTTTTGCCCCATCTCACCTGAAGAACAGCTTTCAGGGGTTCCCTGAGTATTTCAAGCACGACACTTCACTTTGAAAGCTGTTAACAGTCTCCATTGGTGGGTTTCACTGCTTGCTTTGGATCTAGTTGAGTGATTAAATATTTTAAGTTTTATGTTAGAGTGTTTAAAAAGCACCAATTTTTTTTAAAAAGAGAAAAATAATTGGGGAGAGAAAATACTCATTTAGAGGGAAACTGGAGTCTCCCGTGACAGTCAGTCTGGCCACCTAAAGGGAGCTATGACTTGCGTAGACCTGACTGTAAGTACAGACTTGCTTGAGTGAACTATGCTTTCAAAAAAGCTCCTCAGTCTCAACATTAGTTTTTTGTTTTTTTCTGCTGCTGCTGCTGCTGCTGCTTAGAAAATAGCTAGATCTTTCCTAACATCTGCTACAATGGAAATCTTGTAATTTTCTACTACGTCTTGAGGGTTTGGCTAGAACAGGAACCAGATAATCCTCTGAATTACATGAGCACCCAAACCTTCTCTCTCCCTTTTTAATATGGGAAAAGTTAAACAACTCGTAAAGAAAGCCCAGCATGAGAAGCCCCTGTACATTGCGTAACTCCATAGCTTGGCCACTTGGAGCGCCTGCCACTGAACAACTTCCACAGAGCCCTGAACCGTCCTGGGCCCATGGAAAGCTGCTTTCAGCTGGAAGAAGGGTGTGTCCCTAAGCTTTTACCTGGGAGCAATGATGATCTTGTCAAGCATTTCAGGGAGACCAGCCCAAGTTTTTAGGGTGGGGATCCAGACTGGTTATACGTACCTCAGTCCTTCTCCCGAAGGAAGGCAGAAACACCTGAAAGCCTGCAAGTAAGAACATCTACTGGGAAATCGTTTGAATCAGACGCCAGCTGAGTGGGAGAACGAAAAAGAACAGAGAAGAACAAACAAAGCTCCCTTGGTCTTGGATGTCAGGGACGCCACCGCGGCGATGGACTGGCAACCCTTCACTGCAGTGGCCCTGCTCCTCTGCCTGGTAAGTGGGACCCGCGGGGGATTCCTGCAGACTCAGCCTCCTCCGAAGCGAGCGAGGGCTTTGTAGACAATGTTATTTAGTGGTGCTGCTAACCTGAACCCATTAAAAGTTTATGCTAATGACAAGGTGATTTTATGAAGTAAATTTTTAAATAGTGTTTCTTGGCTTAATTGAAGACTCTGGATCGTATTAACCACATCCACGTACACTCATCGCATCATAAACCTAACGTCAAAGTCTCTACATAGTCATGCTAGGGACATATTAAAACTAAGGGTATTTCTCTGTTTTTCAGAGTCCCATGTGGAGGTGGACTTTTACACTAAAAGTTAAAAGTGCATCCTGATATTCAGCCTAAGTGTTACCCTATTCTTTTGGTATCTTTGTCGGTAAGGTCATTATAATTTTTTAAAAAATGAAAACAGGACCCGTGTAAACTAAAATCAGCCATCTCTGACTGTCCTGGAATCTGAGTGATCTCACTACTTTATGTGTTGTTAGAATCCGTACTGCTAGTATCGAAAGCCCCACATTGCATAATGATAATTCAATTTAAAACAATCTTTTTATTTTAAAAATGACAACATACGAAATTTATAAATAACACAGTAAGGAAAAATGGCTATAATTAAGAAACAAACATAGCTATCACTGTCCTTGTGCTTGCTCCTGGGAAGTCAGTAGTCACTTTACCAGGAAACATATACAGTCGGGGATTAGACGATGCCTCTCTTTCCTGTTGCTAGTCTTGTCTTTTCAGAGACAAGACCACATTTGGAACCAAGTTTAGTCAGAGTCTCACTGTAAGGTTCATGTAACCTAGAGAAGTTAGCACCAGGCAAATGGCACGGGTAAATGCAGTACATATCTGTCTCTACTTGCTTGAGCTCCGAACTGGAAGGGTGGGTTTGTATAACAAGTTAGGTCTTTGATTCACAATACACTGGCAAGTTGCTTAACTGAGAGGGCTTAAAGCCAGCTATAAATGAGCATCAGTACCACAATGGCTTTAGTTCTAATCTCGCCCTTCAACAATGACTTCTGTTCCATAGACATTTTAATGGCACTTTAAGATCAGTTGATGCCGTAACTTGGGACATGGCAGGAATTCATGAGCATCATACAGTATGTGACCCACAAGAACATTGTGTATTGCCAAACAATTAAATACTTTATTTTTAATTTATGTAAGTTTGACTCATGGAAGATTGTTGTTTGATTTCAGTTGGTGAAAGTTCTATGGGATCCTTGTACACTAAGTTTCACAGAATCTATATTTGATATATATGACTTTTTCTGATGAATTACACCCTATAAAACTCCTTTAAAAATGCACTTTCTAATTAGCCATTCTTCAGTAATATCTGTTACTTTACTAAAATCATGTATTCTTATAGATCTTTCTGTTTTGGGGGAAAAGTGTATTCTGGGCATTTGTATTTGATTTCCTAAGCTAAGATATCATTTGTTTGTTGTTTGTTTGTTTCTGGGTTGGCTTCAGAAAGATGCAAAACATTTGACCATATTTCATTTTACTTTGGAATCAACTGTTAGTTTCTAATATGCCTTGTGAAAATTATTTATTTAAGAAAAATATAATGAACTTAGATGTCTTATTGTCACACTGATATAACTTTTCATAAAATATTACACTTTCTAAGGCCATAATTTATTGCCACTGTTGGTTTTACCAGGCAGTTTTGGTAAATGTCCTTTGGAGTTAAATAGCTGTGTTTGTTTTAAAACTGTTTTTCCCCATAAAGACAACAATGACTATAACAAACTCTTCCACTTTCCTTTCTTCTTTTAGTTTTAGTATAAGTGTTTGCTTTTACCAAAAAAGAAAAACTGGTGTTCATATAGAAATCGTGTTACTCTCTGCTCCAAGTGGATCAATGAGAATCCATGTTAGGAATATAATTTAAAACTCAGAGCAGCTTTAAAGCCAACCATGTAAGACCGGGGCAACTCTTGTGTGCAGCATCCTGTGAGAGCCGCTTACACTTGCAAAATCATTGTGTGGCGTTCACAGTAGTGTGTAGAACAGGAGGCAGAGAGCAGAGGGTCTGGGGGCCATGGCAGACACCTGCCACTCTCATGTACCAATCCAGAGGCTGAGACGGGAGGTGTGCAAGTTTGACTCCAGCCAAGGCAACCTAACAAGATCCTGCCACAAAATAAAAATAAAAGGCACTCTGGATGTAGCTCAGTGGAAAACCACCTTGAGTTCGCAGTACAACAAGCAAAAAAATAAATAAATAAAAATAAAAACAAAAAGCAGAGCTACTCCTCAAGTGGCCAGGATCACTACACCCATACTGCATTACTGAGACAATAGTTCACACCTGCTATAACTCTGCAAGGCAAAATCCTTTTTCTTTCTTCCTTCCTTCCTTTCTTTGTTCCTTTCTTTCTTTCTTTCTTTCGCTTCCTTCTATAGAGTCACCGTACAGAGCGAAGACAAGAGTTAGACAGTATTTTCTTTTCACCAGAGAATGATGTCACCTATACACTTGATGTAAGAAGTCTGTGAGGAAGGTTGTGACCATAGTAAAACAAAGAACATGGTAACTGTGGGAAAGCAAACAGAATCAATAGAATTTCTAGAATTCTAATGACTTTTGGAAATTATTTGCAGCTTTTCCAAGTCCAATTAATCTATTAACATGTATATGATCCGAAAAAAAAAATGTTTTGCACTACAGAATCAACCTAGGTCCTTTGTACTGAGCTATATCCCCAGCTTCTCTGCCTCCTGCTCATCCTTCTCCTCCTCCTGCTCCTCTTCTTCCCTCTCCCTTTTCCCCTCCCCCTCTTCCTCTTCTCCTCTTTCTCCTTCTCCTCCTTCTTCTTCTTCTTTTCTTTTCTTTTTTTGACACGGGCTCTCCCTAAGTTGCTAAATTGCCCTGGCTGGACATAAATGTGCAATCTTCCTCCCTCAGCCTCATAAAGTGCTAGGATTACCTATGAGCACAATCATCCTGGGACCAATGAGATCATTTCCTATGAAGGCAAATTTCTGTAGCTTAAGCTTAAAAAAGATAAAACCATTTTTATCTATTAGCATAAATGATCTGAATTTTCATTTTATCATACTACCTTCTCCTTTTCCTGTAGGTTAGTGTTTTAATTTTTTTTTAAAAAAAAAGCCTCTGCCTGATGATAACCTCATAATTTGAACTTGGTTGAAATCCTGTAGATTATGAGTAATAGTTTTCCAAGTACTTCTCCACACTCAGGCTAAAATGCCCTGAAAGTAATATTTACCTTCATATCACTCATCGACTTGTTTGCATCAGACAGTTTTAAGTTCCCTTAATTGTATTCTCTGTCCCTAAATCAAAGGAAGGGCTTAAAAACTGGTACAGATTGAAGACAAGACAAGCCAGAGAGGAGTCCTCATGCTTTCTCATCATTATAGTGATATACATTGTAGAGATTAGTATTTCAGCAAAGCATTTTGTAGAAATGGAAACAGTATCTTTGTTCCCCATTCAGTGAAACATACAAACTACATTAAAATAATTTCCATTGACGTAGTGTTTTAAAAGTTGTATTATTTTCAGTACAGATTTAGGATCAGTCTTTTTTACCTTCACAAATACAAAGAATAAAATTTACTGCCGCTTAATGTATTAGAGTTGCCACAGAGTAAAAACATTTTGCCACAATTTATATTTTACTTTTGTTTCAAGTATAGCCTTGTGACATAAGAGTTAACAAGTATACTTGAATTTGATTTTAACAAATTGTGTTTGAGTAGTGATAGGAAAATCTAATGTACTGGGAAATACTGTCATGTTAAATCTGAAGACTTGGCCCTGAGGGATGAGATTTGCCTAGTTTAAAAAAAAAATGAATTACCAACCTAAAGAATGACACTCCGGTCATGTTTCACAACCTTGCCCACAGACTTCTTATGTTAGGTGTATGGGTAACATCTTTCTCTGATAAAAAGAAAAAATGACACACTGTCTGGCCATGACACTCTCCCCAGAGTACTTAATTTCTGGTGACTCCTCTCCTCATTCACTGGAGCCCTGCTCATGAGACTCTCGGTGCCTCAGGGACCATCCCATGTAGAAGCAGGAAGCCTGCTCTGTGCGGCACTGGACCCAGATTTCTTTCACTGCCCCAGCTGAGTAACACCCTTCCCGAGTGCTGGGTCATGCCGCCCTCGCAGGTTATGCTTGGCACTCAGATTTCTTTAATGGATTTGACAGCTCAGCCATATTTAAATGTCATTGGCAGCTGCTCCATGCTCTTAATGAATACAGTGCAGCCTTTTACACCTCTCCAGTGAGACACTGTATCTCCCCCAATTAATAGCTGCCCATTGATTGCAGGACGACTGGACAGCGAGTTATTTGAAGGCAGGGTCTGAGTCTGACTCACCTTCACGCCAGCACAGCTCCTTGCACCATGGCAAGATTGCTTAAGTGCCCAGACACACAGAGCAGGGGCCAGGGGGCACTGTGGGCGTGGTTTATATTGCTCTGCCCACATGCAGTCCTAAAAATTGTCAAGACACTAACCATGGGAATAATCCTATTGGATTCTCTTAACACTTTTATGGTATAATATTGAATCTACTTGACAGCTCATCTGAAGCTTACCATACTATTTTTCGAGTTGGCCCCTTAAAAATCCTAATGATGCCTTGGATCTGTGTCACACACAAATGATATGTATTTGCAAAGAAATAAACAAATGAATAAGTAGGAGAAATCAAGCCACCGTGTTGTCAGCCCTAGAGTGGCAGCCTGTGGCAGAGCAGTACAAAAGACACAAGAGGTGGCTTATAAAACAAGATATATTTTACTTTTATTTCAAGCGTATCCTTCTGACTTATGGAGGAGTTAACAAATACACTGGAATTTGACGCTTAACAAATTGCAACTACTTCACAATATTAGATGTAATCTATTTTCATTATATGATTACTTCCTCAAGTCTATTTTTATTGTGAGCAAAATAAAGTTTAATATCAAAAATTGCTAACATTAACTGCAGTTGGGAACCACTAAATTAGCACTTATATTTGCATCCTCTGGCTTTAATGACTTCAATGGGTTGGCCCCTAAAGGAATTGAAAGGAAGAAGCCATTGAAGTTTCACTTCAAGTGAGTTACCCACTGCTTCACAGAATTCTAGGTTTACCAAGGGTTGGGGTGTCACATACAGATGAGGACACTGAGGCACAGACCGGCTAAGGGGCCACCCCAGTGTCCCAAATCTGTAGGCAACAGAGCTGGCATGCCCGTGGCTTGCCTGCCTCCCCACTCCTCACTAAGAGAATCTCCATCACAGTTGGCAAATCGTTTTTGAGCTCAGAGTAGCCACAGGACCCAGGTCACTCAGAACAAAGTGCTTCCACGTTCCTTTCCCAGCCAATTTGCTGTCATCTGTGCTTTCCATGTTCCTTGCCCTGTCTTTCAAATCCATTCATTTCTGCCTTTTTCCTCTTCTTTTCCCCGTGCGCCTCTATTAGGTACCTTCTTTTGGAATCTCTTTTCTTTCACATCAAAATCTCCTACTTTCCTTTGTCAACTTTCAAAAATCAACAGATCTTCCTTTTCTGCAAAACTTCCTTAAGACCTGCTTCTAGTTCTATCATGTTGCATTTTTGTTTCCTTTCATCACCAAACTTCCTCCAAAATGCCTGTCTTCACCCCTCCTTTTATTCTCCAATCCATTTCAGGCGATCACTCCTTCCATCTAACTGGAAATTCCTCTTGAAGATCACTCCAGACCTCAGGCTTTCCCCGGGCTCCACTCAGCTCAGCTGTCTTCGGCATCCCATGATCCTGCGCTTCACGCCCACTCCCTTCATCCTCCAGTTTCCCCTTCCTGGGACAACTGCGATCATGCATGATAATCCCCCCGCCCGGGGATTTTGTCTTTGATATATTTGCTTCCAGTTCTGTAAATGTAGGACTTTCCCTGCTGTCGTCCTCAGCATAAGCTGTTTCTTTGCCGTCTCCCTATTTCAGAAATTCCAAACTCTCCCACGATTTCAACTATTGCCTCCCCTGAGCAGTTGTACCTCAGATCCATAGACCCAGGCTGGACTTCGGTTCAGAGTCCTGACATTTATTTCCAACTGCTTAATATCTTTTCCTGGACATTTTCCCAACTTCTCAAATTCACTGTGTTCTGATCCAAACACTGCTACTGCTTTGCTTGCAGGCCTTTTCTTAAAAGCTGTCACCACCTAAGGGGTGCTTTTCCCCTCCTGACTCCCTCATCCCATCCAGGTCCAAGTTCTGTCCACTCCATCCACCCAATATGTCATCACGCTTGATCTTTTCCTGTGCCTCCTACTGCTCATGCTTGGTCTGGCTTTTCCCCACCTCCAGCCTGACAGGACACAGAGGATGAGATGCTCTCAGCCTATAATCACTACTTCTTCCCACCACTCCTACTAACTATTGTCCAAGGAATCTTCTAAACCCACAATTTTAGCATACCTTTCCCATGGTCAAAATACTTAAGTATTGTCCTGTAGTACACAAAGATTTGGTGCTTGAACTGAAAAGATCTTTGTACATAAGTTAGTCTCACCCACATTACAGCTGAGCAAATGGAAGCTCAGATAATTTAGAAAATACATTGAAAAAGTTCTTATTCTACCCTGTAATCTTTTTATTTCACTACACATTTGAAGGTTGGCATCTGAGTTTATCATCTCAACCCTGAGCATAAGAAAATAAGCCTAGGTCAACTAGTCGCATATTTAACTAGACATGGCAGTTTTTAAATTACTCATCCAAATGAGAGTCTGACTCTATGGTGAAACCTATTTGGTCTTCTGCCTAAATCACCTCTCATGGGAAAAAGAATGACCCAGCTTCATAAAGTCAGAAAGGCTTCTTAGTCATCCTGAGCAATGATCCAAAACAAACAGCAGGCTCTGACCTTTCACTAACAGAAGAGAAGTGCAAAACAGATAACAGGTGTGCACAGTGCTGTGAAGAAATGACTTCTAGACAGAAAAGAGGGCTCCCCACCTCCCTATCCCACACCCACAAACAACACAGAGAAAGGTACTCCGTGTTTGCATTAATATTCTTTCCTCCTGCACCAGAGAGTGCCTCTACAAATAACACTATGGTGACATGTGCCACCACCTAGGCCATTTTGTGTTCTTCCCTAGTATGACTTTTTTTTTTTTTTTTTTTTTTTTTGTTACGGCGGGCTCAGCCTGCCCTGAGGGTGGAGCTGGCATGTGGTGCCAGGGATCGAACCACAGTCCCTGCAGTTGTCTAAGCTTGCCTAAGCAGGCACTTTAGACCACTGAGCTATCTCGCCAGCCCAATATGACTATTGTTGATGACACATGTAATCATTATAATTACAGGACAATGTGAAATTTAATTTAAACCAGAAATTTTTTACTTCTTAAAGAAGTAATATTTATCCTCCACTGTAGGTTTTACTTAGTAATTTTCTCAAGAGAATAGGCCAGAGCAAAAATCTAAACTAAAATGTGTTGGTTTACATGTAACCATAAATAAATATCCACGTTTCAATTTCTTCATCTGTAAAATAGAGATGATAACATAGTACAAAAATATAGCTATAATTTTACAAAATAAAATGGAGCTACCAGTAGTACATTTGTTATGAAGAGGAAATGCACACATTTTCCTAAAAACATTATTATCATTATCAGTGAATTATAACAGTGATAATTTTAATGCTTAATATTATATCATGACTAAATAATTCTCTCTATAGAAGACAACATGAGCCTCAAATGCATTGTTTCTTAAATGAACAGTCATGATCATTTTAAAACATATACAGTTGGAGACTAAAATGTTATACATTCTTTAAGGGTAAAATTGAAACCAATTCAATTATTGATTGTATTTTGGTATTTTTTAAATGCGACATAATGTCCTTGGATTACAGATACAAACAAAGTTGAATTGTACAAAAAATGTAATTAGTAGTTGAACATTTCTTAATTATGAAGAATCAAAAACTGAAGACATACTTTTTTTAAATGGATTTTGAAATTTGGAATTTTAGTAAACGCAAACTGGCCTTCTAATCCACTAGTAGTTAAAATACACATTTTCTATGGGGACATTTGGCTCCATATCTAATGTCTGTGTTTTAAAAAATACCTGTAGTTTTTTTAAAAAAAAAAATAGCTTAAGTTATGCTTGTGTTTCATGACAAGTTATGTACAAAGATCAAGGCCAACTTAAGGTAGGCAGAGTTCTGCTTGCCTGCCCCACTTGTGTGATCACGGAAACTGTTCAAGGCAGGAGAAAAGACTCCCTACACTCCGTATTCTCTTATCCTTGCTATGGTAGGATGAATTTATATCACTTATTTGCTTCCAGTAAAATACCAAATGCGAATTCACTTTCACATAAGGAAATTATTTGATCTTGGAACGTTTTGAATCAGGTAAAAATTACCTACTTAACAGTTTTCAAGAATCCTGGCGAATCTTCCCTCTGGCATTGGCATGTGGAGGGACCGTCATTCTACAGCTCTCTGGATGTTTCTCTGTCTTTGCTCTGAACACTTTCTCCCATTTCCACAGATCTTGTCCACATGCTGAAGCTACAGTCTAATGCCTTAGCCTTTCACCTCCGAGGGATGGAAACCTCCGCTAGCATCTGAGTAACTCCAGCTTCCCAGTTCGCTGAGAGAGCTCGAGTCTCTTCCTTAGCTGCCCTGGTGCTCTGGCTTCAGAGTTGAGGTCCACGTGGGTATGGGTGTCAGCACAGGCCACGGGTGCAAAGGAAAAGGACAAGCAAGATTACAATTTAAAAACAAAATATTCTTAACTTAGATTACATCTAAAGCATGAGGCAGATCCTGTTGCTCCTCAGACTGTTAAATAATTCTAATAACATGGGAGAATTTTTTGATTTTTAAATGATTTCATAAAATCAATTGCAAAGCATTCAATTAAAAATTAATTACTGTGATTATCTTATTTTTCTAGGTCGTGGCTGAAGTTAACAGCGAATTTCGAATCCAGGTAATACATAAATAAATTCATTTATTCCAGACTTAGAAACAGTAATTTAGGAATATTTTATAAAGGAAATTCATTCTTAAAAGTAAAGGTAATGTAATGCTGAGGTTAAGAGACTATCAAAATTATCAACTTTCCCACTTAAAGAATCTTTCTGATATAATTATTCCATCTCCAAAAGAGCCAGAACAATATAAATTATAAATGAAATTAATACATATTATTATTTTATCCTACTTATCAAGGTAAGAGACTATAATGCTAAGAACGGCACCATTAAGTGGCATTCAGTCAGAAGACAAAAACGGGAATGGATCAAGTTCGCTGCAGCCTGCCGCGAAGGTGAAGACAACTCAAAGAGAAACCCCATTGCCAAGGTAGGTGACAGCCCCCACGCACAGATGTAGAGAAATAAACCGATGGCTTGGAGTTTCAAAAGTAGTCTTTGAAAGAATCAATGGGCATGCCTCACTGGGAAGTCGCATTATAATGCCATAATGACATAAGTTATGAAAACTAGAGTTCCTAAAAAGGTAAATTTTAAAACTTACATATTCATATAGACAATTTAACATCACCTCACCTCACTGGCACAAGGGCACACATCATATGTCACCCTGAATTCTAATTGAAAAGGAAATAAATAAAAAGCAATGAATTAAAGAATGAATTTAGCACTCAGAGTACACAGAGGAATTTCAACTTGTGCCATTTCTACCTTGTAGCCTATTGAGATTGAACTGCTACTTTTGTGCTTACTTACGAACATTCAGAATGTGCCCCTTCATACTGTTTTTTATATTTATTTTTTCCCTACCTTCCTCTACAAAAACACACACACACATACACACACAGAGACACATATTTAGTTCTGAACACAAATATAGACACACAGATAAACACAGAGACTCCCCTGTAAGCTTTTCTTCTCATGTGGTATTTTATTTCAGGAAAAGTGAACTGAGCACTTTCCTTTTTTGCTAGCACACCATCCCTGTTTTCAGAATTCAATATCTCTATGTCTTTTCACTTCAGTCTTTGTTACAACATGTTGTACTTTTTCAAGATTTGAATTTATAAGTCAAGCAAGTTCCATTCCGGCAACCCAATCATTAAATGAATTAGTTGCTAGGTAAGGAACTGTGTACATTGAGTGCATTAGAAAACTCAGAATAAAAAAAAGGTCAAAAGATACTCCAATTTGATGATTTTACATTCATTTGCGTAACTCTTACATTCAGTATTGTGATGTGTAACGGTAAAAAAAGCTACAGCACTATACGGCATAGTCAGTAAAAATTATACCACTGTGTAACATCTACTGTATGAAAATAACACAAGGCACTATAACCAAGATGTATAGAACCATTCAAAACCAAAAAAGGCAGGCTGTAAATCCAAGCAGCACAACTTTGAGCAATCCTTTAACAGTATAATTAAGTGATGTCTAAATAAAATACAACTTACAAATATGGAGTGAATGATGACTGCATAGATTAGGATTTGTTAGGGTGATAGCTTACATTTTTGTTTGTGAGAAATAGAAATTGAATTTATTTTGAGATTGGGCATGGTGACATGCACCTGTAATCCCAGTGCATGGAAGGCTGAAAACAGGAGGATCACTATGAGTCTTATCTGTGTAGTGAGATTTTTATATATAAAAATGTATAAAATACATTTTTTTAAAAAGCATATCACAGAAATTGAATTTATTATATATTATATTATATATTATTTATTATATACATCTAACAGAATGATGCTTCATTTTCAATGTTTCCCAAAACAAGACCAGCACACTGAACCACCCTCAAGAAAGGTCCCTGCATCTATAGAATGTGGGGTTCTTCACTTCCCCCTCTGTAATATTTCCACTGTGCTTTTTCTGCAGATTCATTCAGATTGTGCTGCAAACCAACCAGTGACATACCGCATCTCTGGAGTAGGCATTGATCAACCACCTTATGGCATCTTTATTATTAATCAAAAAACTGGTGAAATCAATATAACATCTATAGTTGATCGAGAGGTCACTCCTTATTTCATTGTAAGTATGTTTCATATTATCGTAGATGTTCTAGGAAAATCTTAGAATTTTTCTTGGAAAATCTTAAACTCATATCATACATGATTAATTTCAAGAGTCACAATATTAGGCAGTTTTAGTCGTCCCAATTTAGGAGCACCCTGATAGGTGCAAAGAAAATTAAAAGAAGAGGAAATACTTTTTATGAAGTGTTAGCAAAAATGTCAGCCACTAGTGAGCCCTAATAGGAAACCAGTATACATTTGCAAAGACAAGTAACAAACTTAGTTTATCATTTTAAACTTTTTTCAGTCGAAAATGTTGGTTTCTTTGTTTTTGTTTTTGTTTGTTTGTTTGTTTGCTTGCTTTTTGTACCAGGGTTCAAACTCAGGACATATCTCCCCGGCCTTCTTTCTTTGAATTCCAATCCCTAGCAATGATTGTGAAGCCACATAAGGGTTCTATTCTGAGTGAATGCACGTTATCATAACTCTGCATTCCTTGAGTTCACCTGAGCTCCACACGAGCCTTGGAAAGGCATCCGTCCTTCACTCGTCTCCCTCTGTTCTTCATGGGAACTCTTACCCAGCACAAGCCCTCTCTGCCTTCCAACCCTGAACTCCGTTTAGCTTCAAGCAGCTGACCTCGACCCTTCATCCCAAAGGCAGAGGCCACCTATCGCAAATTCCCATAACACCCTCTCCTTCAGAAGCACCATTCATTCAGTCCAGAAGCATATTCAGCTTTTCACTGTTTCCCACAGCTTATCCCAAAGCGTTCTATTTGCCCCTTAATTACAGGTCGCTTCAACAAGCTGATTCCATCAGCTTCGTTTTATCACCACTTTCCTGCTTACCCCATTTCCCTCTTCCATTTCCTTCCATCATGGCGCCCAACACTTATCAATACTTAAAAGAAAAGAAACAAAAATCCCTTCTTTGATTTTGTAATCTCTTCTATTTAAACCCAAGCCATCCAAATCCTGAAGCACCTTCAAATAGTAACATGAGTTTGCTGCTCTTGCTCATACTCCTCATTCCTAGGACTCCTTAATTCCCTGCCATTTATCTAAAGTTCTACCTTTTGCTCTGTGCGGCTTCCCCATGATCTCTCCAAATCAGCAAGTCAATCTTCAGCTTTTGAAACGCATAATGTGTGTGTACAAAAGATTCACACGTGTGAAAAAGTGCCCATGATCCTTGTGCACATTTCAGATAATGATAGTAAACACCCACATCAGCACTAGTGGTTTAAGAATGTTGCATTTCTTCGCATTCCCATGGGGCCCTCCTCCACATACCCTCTCCATTCCTGCCTTATTCTTATTACAAGCACAGCATTTACATCATTCCATTTCTTTCCTAGTAAGAATGCCTTTGCTTGGGACACCTCACCAAGTCTCATCTTTTTTTTTTTTTTTACAATTTTATTTTAAAAAATAAAAACAAAAGCAAATAACAGAAACAAAGACAGAATGAGGGCTACATACAACAATCCATATGTTACCAATTTTCAAAGCAAGAATAGCTGATGAAATTCTCTTTCAAGGCTTATTATGTTATATAAAATTAGAGTCCTTCCTACTACAGCTTATCATGCTGCCTATTTAAAAACCATTTTGCATTCATTTTTGCCTTCTCTTATTGATTATAGGTATTATTTGTACCTATGTTCTAATAGGAAATAATATTTCTCTTTTACTTCACCCCTAGCAAATAGTTCCCCAAAGTAGAACGTAACAAATATGTTTCATCATATAATCACTCTGTTCCCTCCTAGATTGTTTGCCGGGCTCTAAATTCATTTGGTCAAGATTTAGAAAAGCCTCTTGAGCTCAGAGTCAGGGTTTTGGATATAAATGACAACCCTCCAGTGTTTTCCATGGCTACATTTATAGGACAAATAGAGGAAAATTCAAACGCAAGTAAGTAATCTATCTTACTAGGTAAGCAATAATATACTGGCCTTATGATTTTCTTTTTTTTTTTCTTTCTTTCTTTCTTTCTTTCTTTTTTTTTTTGGCCAGCTTGGCCTGCCCTGGGGTTGGGGCTGGCCCAGCAGCATGTGATGCCAAGGATCGAACTGCCATCCCTGAGGTTGCCTAAGCTTTCCCAAGCAGGTGCTTTAAACCATTGACCCATCTTGCCAGCCCTCATGATTGTTCTTAACAGCCAGGAACATACAGACTAAATTGTGTCAAAGCAAACACTGAATGTTAAAAGTTGTGCTCTAGGAAAGCACTGCAGTCAGAAAGGCTGTGCCTTTGACTACAGAACTAGCTTTATCTGTCATACAGAATAAGCAAAAGAAACAAGGGTAATGAGTGGCTTGTGTGACTCGGACACGTTCAGACTTTGTGTAGTAGTGGAAGGGGCATGAGTGGAGAACCTAACCATCCAGGCTCTCTGTGTTGAAAGGCAATCCCTTCCACTGCCAGTCATGCAGCTTTTAGTCCACCTTCTAATTAACAGATAATGGTTGTACCTCTTTATGATGTACCCCATGGCAATTCAAAGCATTTATAGAATACATGGCAGATCAGAATAAGTGCATGCTCATTAGCCACTAATACTAATCATTCATACTCATCTGTTCTAGTTATTTTGAAATGTCATAGATGGTTTTTAGCCAGTATTCTTGCTATGTTAAAATGGAACCAGAACTAACTCACTCACTCACTCGGAATTTTTGATGTCCCTAACTTCTCAGTGGCGGTTATATTAAGGGAAACCAACCACAGTAAGAGAGGAACCAGGTGACATCACTCATTTGTGGGAAACAGTGAGAACAGAAGATGACATAAGAGAACCTGTGCTGTAACATCCTATAACTCAGTGGTTTCCCAAATTTTCTGTCCAAGGAGATTAAGGGACCACAGAGGAAAGGGACTGAAGGTATATAATGTGCCTAAGGAGAATCACCTAGAGAGAAAATTGATCAAGCAGTGGCCGTGACTCATCCAGATGCCTGACACTGACAACAGTTCTACAAAGCACTGTACATGGTTTCAAAGTAAATGCTAAGGAGATTTGACTGATCTTGGGAGATACAAAAACTGCATGTTTTGTCACACAGATCTTGCTTTAACTTGCCCTTAACCACCCAGCAGAAAAGATTAAACATGATGCATAAAATGTAAAGGTAGTTTAGTATGCTGAGCTGTGAATGGCTCAGATCAGGAGCTTCCAACATCACCAGTTTTACCAGTAACCCACTGCAATCATGGAACATTTGACTATGTACAAAACTACCTTCTCTTAGATCAAAGAGAAGAAATCTATTGTACCAATAACCATTAGAAATTTATCATATGTATACCCTGTGCCCTGTATAACTACAATGAGGACAGCAATTTGTATTGTATCAATTATTGGGAATATACTACTAATATGTTTTGAAACTGTCACATTATAATTTCTTATTAAAAGTAATGAAATTAAACATTTAAATATGAAAAAAAGATGATGATGATGATAGTGCCCACTAGAGCCTGGGAAGGGGAAGGAGAAGAAGGGACCGAAACAATTGGAGTCACTCAGAGAAATCAGTCCCACACTGTCTATTTTGCAGTCACGTGACTTTGCTGGCATCAAACAAATGTAAAACACTTGTTAGGGTTCAGTAAAGAGCCAAGAATAAGCAGGAAGATGAAAGGAACGGAGGACAAAGACAAGAAAGGGGAGACGATATGCCAGGACACACTTGTAGAAAATTTGTATTTAAATGTTTTGCAGGGTAGAAAAGAATTCTGGTTTATGACTGAATACTGGCACCTTTTCTTCTTCTTCAGTATCCTTCATCAAAATCAAATAACTGAAAAATTAACTGAAAGAAATAGGACAGGACAGTGCACATGATCAAACCAAGTGGGTTTTTGGTTTTTTTTGTTTTTTGTTTTTTTTACTTACTAGGAAAATAAATATCACCTGAAATCATTCTAAATGAAATAAATAATGTAGTTATTAAAAGTTCATTACTCAGTTGAACCTTCATATATGCTTCTCATATTAGCTATTTAACTGTTGTGTTAACTTAATGAAAGTGGTACTATTACCATTCTCAATTAGGGATATGGAAACTGAGCACCTCTAAAAAGTAGCAAAGTCAGGAAAAAGTTCATCCGGCCTTAATATCATTGTGTTTTATTGTCAGTATTCTAAAAAACAGAACAAATTATACTAAAATAAAGACTAGAAAGCCAGAGTAACATTTCCTTCACTTCCTAGTTGTAGTAACATCTAGGCTCCTAGTAAAATGTGATCTTTTGATCAAGACAGCGGTAAAGAAAGGAGCTAAGATATTCCCGTGTGGAAGAAATAAAAAGGGAAGATAGCAAAATGCACCCACTCACTTTACCACATCTTTGGAAAGGTAGTGTGCTGCACTGTACATATCACACAAATATAAATGATGCATTTGCAATCCATCTTTTTGATTCCTAGATACCCTGGTGATGAGACTCAATGCTACTGATGCAGACGAACCAAATCATTTGAATTCCAAGATCGCTTTCAAGATCATAAGACAGGAGCCTTCTGATGCGCCTATGTTCATCATCAACCGATATACTGGAGAAATTCGGACCATGAATAATTTTCTAGACCGAGAGGTTAATTTTTTCTTTACGTGGGTCTTCACTTGAAGGGACTGATTCTGAAAGCAAAGTTCTAAATTTTTAATTATGTAACATTTCACAAAACATTAATGATGAGAAATATTTGAAATGAAAAAATGCAGCTTATTACATTTTATTCCTGTATATTTTATTTAATCAATTGAATGTTTTAAATTAAGCAAACTATATGATGAAAGCACATTAAAATCTGCAGAGGACTGAGACAAAATTCTATTTTTTAAAAGGTGTGTTCTGCAAGGAAATAAATATAGAGATGCGCGCTACTGTTTCCCCTGCTTAATAAGCCACAGCACATGTAAATGTGGTAGAGGCTCCAAGAATATTTACAGTTCTCTTGACAACAAAATTCGGTTTCGTTTCCCTTTTAAATTAGTTACTGACAACCTAATACTTTTAGAAATGAATCATAGGCTCAGAGAAATGGATAGTAACCAGTATCCACACTGAATGGTTCTTTACAAATGATAACTAATGGTAGTTAGCAGATTAGAGATAGTATTGCATGGTTTCTATCACATGATGGGCTCCCATTTCCTGATTTTAAAATCCCTAATTTTTCTATTTCTAAAAGAATAAATAACTCAGTGGATTAAAGGACCTGCAAGCAGGCTCAGGGGCATGCTGAAATGGCAGTGGAGACTGGGTGTGGTGACCCACACCTCTAATCTCAGCCTTGGGAGGCTGTAAAAAGGCAGATCACTATAAGTCTGATCTAGTAGTGAGACCCTAAACACTCTGTGGGGCCCTTCCCTAAACTACAAGGAAAAGAAAGAAAGAAAGAAAGAAAGAAAGAAAGAAAGAAAGAAAGAAAGAAAGAAAGAAAGAAAATATCTTTAAATATAAGGTAGAAAACCTGTATATATGCACATTAGAAGTATAAGTGAGGTTGCTTTATTTTCTAACATATTTAAAGACATTTTATTTTAATTATTATAGTCATCTAAAAATGGCAGCGTGCCTATTAATGGCTCAGGTTTAAGTAAATCACATTATTTTTCTATTTTAGTGGTCCAAATATGATCAGTTTCTAAATTAGCTAAGCATATTCTTTTACTTCCTTGAAAGTTTCTACAAGAAAAAAAGCGGTTATTTAGCTTTTCCAAACTTCCTTAGGCAGAACAGTGATATTCCTTCAATGTCCAAGATTCCAAAACAGAGAGGGTATCACGCATAGAGGAACTCTGCTATTACTGGAAACCCTGGGCCCATCAGCCGATCTCAAGATGTTTCTAAGTGTGAATGCCCAAAATTTACGCTTATAATTTTGAATGAGCATGCACTTACGTGTGTATCTAGAAAGGGCCCCAATGCTTTTGCCAGCTTATAAAAAGGTAAGCACCACTGCACAGAAAAAAGTACAGACATCATCAATATCTCAATCACCACAACTCTGTACTTCCCCAAAATACAAACCAATCACCATCTCGATTTTTCTTGCACACTTAGCAGCTGGTTTATATCAAGCATGGAATTTTTGTGCCTTAAACCTTTGGTAAAATGATGTCTCTTTGGTCACTCTGATCCACTCCATACTTTATCAATTTTTCCAACCTATGCACATGTTAGGGTTCACAAGACATGAGACTTTGAGGAAATGTTGCTTTGAGGTGATGCAAATCAACATGAGTGGGAACGTAGGTGATAATTTCTGGTTTAGTTCATAAGAGATGTGCAGATTTTCAAGATTCTGTGTTACCTTGTCTCTATGATAGATTTGAATAAATATCGAGCCTGTATTTTCAAAGAACTTTACAGAAGACAGTAAAGTCATCGGTGTCAGGCATGACATTGTGTATAATGTATTTCTGCAGCAATATGGCCAGTACTCTCTGGCGGTGAAAGGCTCAGACCGAGACGGTGGGGCAGACGGAATGTCCGCGGAGTGTGAATGCAACATTAAAATCCTGGATGTCAATGATAACATCCCCTACCTGGAGCGCTCTTCTGTGAGTTCTTCCCCTTGAAATTTTAAATTTAGTGACCTTAAGCTCATCGCACTTTAACACTTATGCAGACAATTCTGTTTGCTGATGTACTTTCCATGCTTGCTAACATGCAAGTGAAAGACAGAAGCACATTTTTTGTTTTTGTTTATACAAAAGGAAAAAATGGGCTCAAGCAATGAAAAGTGAGATCATAACGCCGATATCATTTCTAAATAACAAACAACGGTTATCATTTTAATGCAAGTGTAGTGCAGTTCTTGTCTCGTGCCATTTTCATTTGTAATTTTTTTGCATCTTGTTTCAGTATAACACAAAAATTGAAGAAAATGCTATATATTCAGACTTGCTCCAGCTTAGAGTAATTGATTTGGATGAAGAGTTCACTGACAACTGGATGGCAATAATTTTCTTCATTTCTGGAAATGAGGGAAATTGGTTTGAGATAGAAATGAACGAAAGGACAAATGTAGGAATTCTTAAAGTCGTTAAGGTATGCTATAATTATCTGAAATGCTCTAGCTTTGTTTTTGGTTTTCTTTTCAAGATGATAAATTTAAGCCAAAATGTTATTAACATTTTATGAACTTGAGGAGGCTGGGGAGATAGCTCAGTAGAGTAAGTGTTTGCCTGACAAGCGCAAGGTCCTGAGTTTAATCCCCAGTACCTCAGAACAAACATTTTATGAACTTGAATCAGTAAGAGACTAAATATGACTATGTATTTTTAACAGCAAAAAGCATCAATTTTATTTGCATTTATTTTATGTAAATACTTATTCCCATGCCACAAGTTTTCATCTCTTCAGTTTCTTCTGGGATATCTTTTCTTCTGTGCGACTTCCTTCTCTGGTTTAGGAATAATTTGTTCCTTTTCAGTAAGGATCATTTCAATATGGCAGGGGGAGCTCATGGATGGGTCAATCTGGCCAGGAACTCTGTAAATATGCTGGTGTACCTTGAGTGCTTTGTTCACCTGGATATGTTGAATCACCAGAAAATCTACCTCTAAACCTTTAAGTTCAGCATTGCTCTCTGGGTTTTCAAGCATGCGCAATAAAAATTAAGCACTCTTTTTGGACCACCAACCTTGTACCCACTCTCTCTGTTTGGCTGGGCATACCTACCCACTCCACTATTGTAACATCAGGATGGCACACATTGCTTCGTTAATGTGACATCCTTTAGATGTTTTAAAATTATATATGACATAAAGCTTTTTTACATCAAACCTTTCTGCTTATATTATTTCAGGAAAATAGATGTTGAATGTTAGCTTCAAACTTTTTACCAATTCAGTACTTCCAAAAAATAATACAAATTGAAAATATTTTAAACAAGCATCTTTTTTTTTTTTTTTTTTTTTAAACCAGGATTGAACTCAGGCCCTTGCGCTTAAACATTTTATTTTATGCTTAAAATAAAGTAGGAGTAACCCTTGAGATTCATGTTTTGGGTATATTTTAAAGCAAATTTTTAAAATGTGTATGTCAATATTATATGTCAATTTCATGCACTAAGAATACTCGTCTCATAAATTGAAAGTTGTTTATTCCTCCAATATATTTTTTTCTTTTATTTTTTAAACTTTGAAAAATCATTAGAAATGATACAGAATTTCACTAAACAAAATGATAGAAATTCAACAATGGTTGTTATGTTGCATATTGCTGTTTTGAAATTAGTTGTTCAGATTACCAGGCATAAGCATGCAAAATTGATCAAAAAATTAAAGAAAAAATGTAAACATTAGCTGTTCCTTTCAATAGGCCAGTAGAAATCAGTAATATAATTATCCAAGCTGTCCTGTGTACATACCTATATATTTCTCTTTTCCCTTCCTTTCTTCCTTCTCTTTGTTCTCCTGCCCCTCATTCTAGGTGTCTCTTCCCTTTGAAGAGGTTCTTTTGCTTTCCCAGGATCTACTATACCTTTCAGATTTTATTTACTCTTTCAGGTTCTTGTACTGGGGAGACAATATGATGTTTATACATGCAGATCTGATTTATTTCATTTATGAGGATGGCCTCTAGTTGCATCCACTTACCTACAAAAGCTCCAAGTTTATCTTTTTTTGTAACTGAGTAATACTCTATTGTATAAAACTGCCACATCTTTTTATCCATTCTTCAGCCGATGGGCATTTGGGTTGTTTCCAAGATTTAGCTATGACAAATTGCACTGCTATAAACATGGGTGCACGCATATTGCTGAGACATGATGTTTTTAGTTCTTCTGGAAAAACACTCAGAAGGGGAATAGCTGGTTTGAATAGGACTTCTAATTCCAGCTTTTGGGATGACACTCCACACCAATTTCCACAGTAGCTTTACCAATCTGCACTGCCACCAACAATGGGCAAAGATTCCTTTCCCACCCCCACAGACCCTACAGCAGCTGTTATTGCTTGACTTCTTGATGATAGTCATTCTTTCTTGGGTGACATGGAATCTCAGTGTTGTTTTAGTTTGCATGACCAATGATGTTGAACTTTTCTGCAGATGTTTATTTGCCATTTGTCTTTCATTCTTCCTTTAATGTATTTGGTGCAGAGTCTCACTATGCAGCTCAGACTGATAGTGATCCTCCTGCTTTCAGCCTTCCCAGAGATGGGATTACAGGCATGTGTCCCTACTTTCAGTCTCAATGGTGAGCTCAGTACACTCTGGGGCAGGGTCATCGCCACATGTGGTGTGCAGGATTGAACCCTGGTCTCTGTGCTTGCCTAAACAGGGACTTAGTCTGCTGAGCTATCACACCAGTCTTGCCATTTGTATTTTTACACTTCATATGAGAAGTGTGTATTCATTTCAGATGCCCATTTTTGGACTGGAGCTTTGAATTTGAGGGAGCCTGATTTGTTTTCTAATTCTTTATATGTTCTAGACTTCATCTGAAGGATAATTGGCTACAGTTTTTTCTCAATTCATGGCTTTCTTTCTACTCTGTTGGTGCTTTCTTTTGATGTGCAAAACCTTCACAATAAAATGAGATCCCAGTTGTTGATTCTTTCAAGTATTTCCCATACATTAAAATTAAATGGCTATCATCCTTAAATTGCTATATTCACTTTTCACTGTGGTTAGTGTCAAAGGCCTACTAGAAATATATACTAGAGACTGAGTTCTAATGACCAATCACATTGACTCGCAGAAGAATTACATCTAGGTTGCATGGGGAAAAAATAGGGAACTTCTAGCAAACAGCTAAAAAAATGTGTTGTCCTGCAACTCATAGATTTAATACTTTAAATATAAAATAGTTGTCCGTGGACTGTACAGAATGCATGTAGTATGTGTTCTTTGCAGTAAAATGTAATCCCTCTTTGACTGCTTCTTCCTTTCAGAATAGTACACCAGGGGAAAGTGTGGTCTTTTGCCTCCTTTATTTTCGCGAAGTGGGACCATGCTGATAGCTTCTGCTTACTTCAAGCATCATGCAGATATTTTGTCCTGTCTCTCACCACACCCCTGGACATTAGCCCATCTCATACTCATATTGCAATAGACAGACTGAGGCCCGACGGGAGAGGTCGACCACTCAAGCTCTCCCAGCCAGGAAGTAGAACAACCACCATTCCAGTCTAGGTTTCCTAGCTATGAAACTCACGTTCTTTCAGTACTAGGCCAATTGGGTCTTACTCGATTTCACCTTGCACAATAATATTATTTTTAAATTATTTAATCTCATACTCCTCAGTATCTCCTATCTGTGAAGTGAGATGATAATTGCTCTCCCAGATATAATGTAAAATTTTCAATCCTTTGTTAGAATTATAAAGACATGTTTGGGATACACATGTATACATGCTAACATAACTGTTATTTAAATTATGAATACAACAAAAACTAGAGCAAAGGGCCAGCCTGATAGCTCAGCAGCCTAAAGAGCCTGCTTAGGCAGAGCTCAGCGGCTGAAGCCCTGACTGCAGGGCCTGCTGAGCCAGTAACTGAGACTGGGCATGGTGGTGCGCTCCTGTAACCCCAGCACTTGGAAGGCTGAAAACAGAAGAATCACTATGAGTCTAACCTATGTAATGAGACACTATAGACCCTGTCCTAAATACAGAAAAGAAAAAAAAAATCTGGAGAGTAGATTCAAAGTTGTAACTAAATAGGCAAAGTCATTATGTAAATCTCTATTCATATCTAAATTACCCTCATGAAAATTCAGAAAAATATATTTGGTACACAAGAGTATAATGATATAGTTTTGTAGATTTTCTTACTTATGATTTTTTGGTATTGTCTTCCATAATGAAAATTATTACCTGATTATTCTATAATGCAAAATGATTTTTTTCTGGAACATAATGAAGAAAATGAAGATTTCTTTGTACTATATGTATAATAACATTTTATCACCTGACATTAGAAAAGTCACAAGTACAAAAGCAAAATTACTAAAATTTCTAAAATATTCTTTATGAAGGTCCTGAGTTCAATCCCCAATACCGAAAAAACAAAAAATGAAATATTCTTTAGGAATAAAATTATTCAAATAATCAGACCTCAAAACTAGTTGACCCATACTTTGGCATAAGAAGATCTACTTTCTGAGAAATATGAAATGTACATGCCAACATAAATTGTCTTTTTTTTTTTTTTGTCTTTTTGAGACAGGGTCTCGCTATGCAGTTGAGGCTGGCCTTGAGCTCACTTTTGTAGCCCAGGCTGGTCTCGAACTCGCACCAATCCTCCTGCCTCAGCCTCCCGAGTGCTGGGATTACAGGCGAGAGCCACCACGCCCAGCTCATAAATTGTCTTTACACTATAAAATTTATGAATTTGACTACCTGTGATATTTTGTTATAACTTTGATGAGAAATTAGAACTCATGTAACACATTTTCTTCAAATTCCTCAACAATGTATATAATACAGCTGGACTTTCTTCTTCTACTGTATTTGCATGCATTACTTTAAACTGAAGATTGAAAAAGTAATAAATTGGGCATTCATGTGCATTCACCTATAATTATAAAAAGTGTAAGAAATTATTTTTGCTATTCTTAAGAAACTTATTCTTTTGGAATTTTTTTATAATGAAACAATTTCACTTTGTATTTTCTAGCCCCTAGATTATGAAGCTATGCAGAGCCTGCAGCTCAGTATTGGTGTTAGAAATAGAGCTGAATTTCATCATTCAATTATGTCTCAATATAAAATCGTAGGCACTGCCATTTCTGTGGTTGTGGAAAATGTAATTGAAGGCGCAGTGTTTCGCCCAGGTTCAAAGACTTTCGCGGTAACAAGTAGCATGGGAGCAAATCATAGAGTGGGAGACTTTATAGCTACTGACCAGGACACAAACTTACCTTCAACGACTGTTAGGTAAGAGTGATACTTTTCAACTTTCACCACATACTGAACTTAAACACAAATGTTTTCAGGAAGTTTACATGTCTGAATTAAAACATTTTTCATTCTTTTTGGAACCATCATTCAATTTGCGAAAAGCATCAACTACTGAGTTGTTTCTTAGTGATATATATATATGAAAGATGTAAGATGTGAAACTGTAAAAATCATATCTAGGAAGTCTGGGCTCTACTGTAGTTGTGTCTTATTGGACAATTAGCTGGTAACAATATTCTATAGTCTTTCCAATCTCGTACTCTTCACTCCTGTTTACCTCCCAGCCAGAGAAGATTCCACAGGATTGATTTTCCCATTGAAACATTGCTTGGGTTGAAATTGGCCAGACTTAGTTAGCTCAGCGTGATTGTTTTCTCCATTTTAATCAGAACCAAATATTGTTCAGTAATTTTAAGTTGGAAAAGGAAAGAAGAGGCTGGGCCATTTTTAAACACTGTGTGTCTGTCTTTCCCTTAAAACTTCATGTCCACGTGCATGTGCACACGCAAATTTCTTTGTACCTGTGGCTGTGATCATGAACAATGGGGAAAGGTCTCACCAGTGAAGTCACTGACATTCGAAGTTCCTTCTCCACAGTCTCTTCACCTAGTGCGAGTATTTTTGTCCTCACTGTTGTCACCCTGCATCATCATAGTTAAGAGGCCTCCTTGTACCCCACAGCAATGAGTTCACTGAAGGCGCCCTCACCTTCGCCCCACCTCTTCTCGAAGCACTGTTCCCTGGGCTTAATATAGTGCCCAAGACAGACACTTATCTGTCAGTGTTTGTGTCAAAAATATTTAAAAGAGAAGAGAAACTGCAAGGTCAAAGATAAGCAGAGAAGGAAAACAGGATAAATGCACAAGCTGAAGACATAGTCTGGAATTCACAGAGTCTAAGAAAGTCACTGTGCCAGTGAAGAAGAACAGTATCTACAGGAAGGGAACACAGTCCCCAGTCATGAAGGCACTGTAATCCCTTTTACTGTCCATGATTTTGTTTTTGTTCTTGCAAGAGTATAATGCAGATTAGGCCCAGCCCAGGAAATCCCAGATGTAGATCTTCTGGCATAGTTTTACTGCCACCAAGCAGAAGCAAGAGTGCAAGCATAAAAGGAATATGGTGCCACCCAAGTGGGTATGAAAGGCAAGGCCATCAGAGGCGGTGGCTCAGTGTGACTCTTCCGTCTGCTTCTGAGTGAATGCATAGCACTGCTACTGTCTTCAAGATGCAATCCTCTCATAACTATAGAATAGGTCTAGGCTTTATCTCGACTGACTAGAGCAATACATTTTATGCTTCTGAAGGTATTTTTAAATAGTTGACATTAACTCGTGTTGCTTTCTTTCAAATACAGATATGTAATGGGGAATAATCCAGCTGATCTCCTAGCTGTTGACTCAAAAACAGGCGTACTCACTTTGAGAAAAAAAGTTACATTCGAACAGTATCAAATGCTTCATGGAAGATACCAAGGAACAATTCTATCCATAGATGGTAAGACATTAATTTAACATTTTTTTTTTGGTCTAGAAGAAGTTATATGAAAATATATTCATATATTAAAATTTTAATTCTTGCATTCTAAAGAAGCATTTTTTCCTATAAGAGTAATCATGCTGGGAATTATATATTTAAATCTTTAGTGTTATTAGACATTATAATTTAGTGGATAAAATCACTAACTCTGAAATGAGATTGGATTGGTATCTTGTACCATCATTTACTATTATTGAATGTTACAGAAGTTCTTGAACTAATTTATACTTTGGTCTTCTGTTTCATAGGACAATATACATTGAGAAGAAACTGATGGGGATAATAAAAATAACAAAAACAATAACTAGTAAGACTGAAAGGTCATGAGACTTTATATCATATATAGTGTGTTTGTAGCTACCACTATTATATGCTTTTAGTTTTTCATTCATTGAGAAAATATAGACTCAGTAAAATATTTCATTGCACAAAGCTCTGGTATTATATTAATGAAAATCCAGGCAACTGAACTTACATCTGTGTAGCACTACCAACCAAAATAACCTTAAATAAGCTACTCTTATATTTTTACTCAATAATTACACTTTGAATAATCTTAGGAAGTATCTTAAGTATAAAAGGCTTAGTGCACAAAGATGCTTACTGCCACATTAGCTTTAATAATTAAATGTTGCCAGCAACTAAATAACTAGGAAAGTATACCGTTGTAGCAGAAGAGCCTCCCCACCCACCATGCTTCCCTGTCTTAGTTGTTCAGGTAACAATTCCTGTTGCAGTTTTGGTTGCTTCTGTTTCCTAGACATGGCTGGTCCCTGTGATGCCCAGATGGTCACTGTGATGTGCAGTGTAAGAACCAGTGCCCAACTGACGAACCATTCTGCCCCTTACTTCCTAATTCATATCCAGTACAAGCCCTAGACCAGCAGAGATCAGGACCTGATGTTCTGGGAATGAAAGTGCCTGTCTGTGCAATAAATCTTCCTCCAATTCCTGGGTGTCATTCTGGTGTTTCTGCTTGTAGCCCCGTTGTCCTCTTGATATAAAATTATGTAGCCATCAGAAATTATATTAAAGAAAACTGTATTAAGACATGAAAGAATACTTTTTAAAGTTAAAAAATATGAAATGAGCCATGTGGTGCTATAATAATTATAATATAAATAATAAACAACCTTTAGAAATTCTAATTAAGGATAAAAGACTATCCTACCCTCAAATCAACAGGAGTTGTCCTTGATTATTCTTGGCTACAGTGGGTTTATTTTGTGGTTTTAGTTTGCTTCTTAAAATCTTCCAATTATATGCACTGTTTAACTACTTAAAATGTAAAGAAATAATTCCATGAATAATATCACTAACAATAATAATTAGTTATAACAACATAATAATTAATTGACATAAAAAGCTAAGTCAGACAAAGGGTAATTTGAGAAATTACTGAATTTATGGGAATAAAGACATGGAAATAAGTATTGATGCGGGTCAGTGCGATAGCTCAGCGGTCTGAAGCACCTGCTTAGGCAAGCTTAGGCAAGCTCGGAGGAGCCACGGTTCCATCCCTAACACCACATGCCATGCCAGCCCCACCCCCACAGTGGGCTAAGCCACACACACACACACACACACAGAGGAAAAGAAATAAGTATTTTTTAAACTTTATCATTTTATTTATTTATTTATTTATTTATTTATTTATGTTATGGCTGGCTCAGCCTGCCCTGGGGGTGGGGCTGATGCAGCATGTGGTGCCAGGGATAGAACCGCGGTTGCTGCAATTGCCTAAGCTTGCCTGAGCAGATGCTTTAGACTGCTGAGCTATCTTGCTGGCCCCAAGAAATAAGTACTGATGCAACATAAAAATAGTTCTATATTATTCAGCAGTTGTTACACTAAATATCTAAAATGTTTCTTTCATTTGTCACAGATTCGCTTCAGAGAACTTGCACTGGTACAGTTATCATTGACCTTCAAGGTTCTGGCTGGGATCCAAAAGATGGTGGAACTACTCCAAGGGAGAATGGTGGTTCAAGCACTACTTCAGGTACTGGCACTGATACTGTTTCCAGTACAGATGACCAGACCCCTGGAGAGGTTACTATTTCCCCACAAGTTGTTAGTGGTACCCCTAATACAGAAGGTACTGGAAATGGAAACAATAATGGCGTTAAGGAACCTTATCAAAGACCTGGAGACAATGTGCACTTTGGTCCTGCTGGGATTGGACTACTCATCATGGGCTTCCTAGTCCTAGGATGTAAGTATTTTAACAGTTCTATTATATATAGAGGAAATAAGTTTGCTGATCCTTTGATGAAATATATCTTACAAATTCTTATTTTGAGCAATTATGAAGAAAATTCCACATTTGGTACTATGGTCATAAAATAAAATTTGAAAAAATGGAGCTTCTCGACCCCTTGTAGGACAGCACAGGGAAGAAACTCATTTGTAATCTATCTCAACACAGGAGGAAAATGCCATGAGGAGCAGCTCCACTTGTTAGTGTTAGTGAAGTAAGAAATAATTTACTGAAGCAATCAGAAAAGGCTACTTAAAGAAAGTAAGCTCCAAAGAATCCCTCCACTTGGGAGGTTGAGACAGGAGGACCACTGCAAGTTCGAAACCAGCCTGGGGGCTGCAAAAATGAGCACAAGGGCAGTCCAAACTGTACAGCAAGACCCCATCTAAATGAACGAATGGATGGATGAATGAATGAATGAATGAATGAATGAATGAATAAAATAACATGAGAAAAAGGCCGATAGACAAGAAAAAAGGAAAACATGATAAAGGTGGGGGGGAAGTCTATGTGAAATCTCCAACAAATGAAGAAGCAAAGTACTAAAAGAAAAGCCGCCCGTGTGAAGAGGAGAAATGACGGGCTTGAGTGTATGGTAACAGCTGAGGCTAGAAGGGTCCACAAAGTTGTGCAGTGCCATAGAAGGCAGCACAGAATAGGCCTAGGCAGAAATCCACTTCTGAAAACCTTTTTGAGCCTTGTTTTTGTCATCCATTAAACAATGCCATGTATATCTTACAATTTTGCTATGATGATGGGGCAAACTTACCACAGCCGAAGCGCTGAGCACACCCCGAGGCCACTAGACTACGGTGAGCCCAGGCTCTGGGGATGGACCCGAGGTAAAGTCCAGCAGATTCTCCTGGTGGCCTCTGACATTGGCTCGGATGATGCTGGAGTTGAAGTCAGCGACGAGCATCTGCCACAGGCTGAGGGATGAGAAGGGGCCTGAGAAATCAGTAGCTAGAAACATAGAAGCCACTCAGGGATGCCGACAGTCCATAACAGCCTCAGAACAGCACGGTGGTAGCAGATTCCTCACATTTCTAATTAAAACCCATAGAATGTGAATTCCGAGCACACTTGTTTCTTACCTTCATTCTCCTTAATACATAAACAGCTATAAATAGACATGTCTCTAGGTTTATTTGAAAAACAGTTTCTCTGACTAAATTATTCATCTCCCTGAACATTTTAATCAATATTAATCCATCTAAACTATAGATTGTGATACGCTGATAACAATTGAGGTACTTTCTCTCTAATTTAAAATACACTTCAAAAATGAAATTTTTGCAGTAGGTAATAGTTGTCATTGCTCACAAAAAAGTTGAAATGATGACCAGGATAAACTCTATAAAAAAGAAGAGCAAGTTTAAGACAAAAATATTCTCCTCAAAATGAACAAGGGCAAGAAAAATATAAAAGCTCCAGGATATAGATGGAATATAGCATAAATGCATGCTGAGAAGATATAATTCCATAAATATTTAGCTGTGTTGATAGTCAACCAACATTACAAAGCTAAAATGTATTACTTTATAAAAGTAATTTAAATACCCAGGCACTGATCATTAGAATTGTAATGTCTAGCTTTAATTTCGAGTTGGTTTTTATTGGTGGTTAACCTTAAGTAGTACACTTAATAAAACACTTTAAAATTACATGTGGGCCTTAAAGTCAATACTGTTTCATTGAAAGCTTTCTTTTAGGCTAGCAGATTTCCAAAAATGTAAAAGACAAGTGGTTCTATTTCTTTTTTCTCTCCATTTTTCCTTGATTTCTCTTATTTATTGATTTATTGATTTATTACTTATTCACGTTCTTCCTTTCATCCATTCATAAATTCAAAACCATTTCTCAAGCTTATATCATATAAACAGATGATTTAAATAAACTATTGCAATGGTAAATAAATGGAAGACTGGAAAAGACTCTGATGAACCAAAAGACTCATAAAGAATTTTGTGATATTTTCTATTTGGGTGAGAATAGCCCAAGGAAAAAGAATCTGCAGAGGGGACAATGTTAGCCTCAATAAGAGTAATTGCTCAATGCACAAATAAGATTTTTTGCATGGAAATAAAGGGGAAATCATGTATGAAAGCCTAGAAATAAAAAAAAAGAAAAGCAAGAAGAAAACAGGAGAATCAAACACTGTGCCCAGATTCTGCACCTTTCTTTTTCTCTCCTTTACCACTTGCCTGACTAATGGTGGGAGACAGATTTATCTATTTTAAGGGTATGATAGTACATATAATTTTAAGACCATAAAAGTCAAATCAGTTATTACAGTAAAGCTTACATTTATCTTGGTGTCCAATAATGACAGTTTGTTCTCTGAAATTTTCTTAATAATTTTAAAATCAAATGGAGCTCTATTAAGAAGTCAAATGGAGCCACTAGTAAGAGCAGATTGCCGTAATGGGGGCCTCTGTTGACTACAATATTCCTGTCTTTCCACTGTCAGTGGTCCCCTTTCTGATGATTTGTTGTGACTGCGGAGGTCCCTCTGGGTGCAGCGCTGGCTTTGAGCCTGTTCCAGAGTGTTCTGATGGAGCCATTCACCCATGGGCGGTAGAAGGACCACAGCCCGAGCCCCACGTAAGTGCTGAAGGTGGGAGGGGGGCTTTGTGGTCACCTAACTCAATCCCCACAGACAAACAAGGGGTCATAGTCACTCAGACTACCCTGTTCTTTACTCCAGAATAGCAAAGAGGAGTGGGGGGAAGGAAGGAAGGAAAAGTAGATCAGAATTAGACGAGATAAGCAGAGCAGGCTTTCTGCACGAGGTTCAAGCGACAGACAGGCATGCAACGCTTCCAAGCTGCACTAATTATTAGAGCTGCACTAATCCAGCAGAAGTATGACTATGGCAAGAAGGGGCTCACTACAAATGACAAAACGTTGCCTTGTGTCTTTTAGGATATAGGCACTATCTGTGTGCCACAAATGCCAGCCGGGGGGGCAACCATGATGGAATGCATCGACAACTCGGGTGAGCAGAACATTCTATAGCAGCTCCAAGCACAAACACAAAGCTCTGTTCTCTGTTAACGTGTCTTAGAGGGTTTCTATATCACTTTATTGTCATTGAAGTATTTCTATCCTTCCCTTTTCAGTGACTAGTTTCTATATTAAGAAAACTTACTCTGCTATTCTTATGAGGTATACTTTTTAAGTCTTCTTCAGCCAGTGAAAATTAAGTAAATGATATAATTGACACCTCTATGAACAGAAGTACTGAGCTACAACTGTGGGTCAATATTGTCAAGATTTTTTTTTTAATCTAACAGAAAATTTTATTTATCCAAAACTTAAAATTATAATGTTGCCAATTATAATAGATCCCACCTCACTTACTGAGGCGGCAATCTCCTTCCACAATTTGGTAATTCAAAATTGATTGAACTGTTATTGTACGAAGGAAAAAGCTGCATAAATTCTTTTTTAAAGAAAGACAGGATCTTGGGGCTGGAGAGATAGTACCGTGGCACAAGTGCCTGCCTGACAAGTTCAAGGTCATGAGTTCAAACCCCAGTCCTGCAAAAATAAATAAATAAATAAATAGACCATTAAAAAGACAGGATCTTGCTATGTAGTTCAGGCTGACTTTCAATTCACTGTGTGGCCCAAGGAGACCTTAAACTCTCCCCACCCTCCTGCCTTAGCCTCCCAAGTGTGGGGATTACAGGTGTGCACCAACATGCCCGGTTGCATCAATTCTCAGAATCAGTGTAAATGTTGACCGAAAAAAGCTTAGTTCATTTTCATAAACTGAAAGTCAGTACACAAAATATTGACAAAATCGATAGCTAGAGTATTCTGCTTACAGAGAAACAAATTGCCTCAACACCAGAGTCACGACTGGTTCATAGGTGAAACTAGAGAACAATTAGAATCTCACAGCCAGTGGATAACTACCACCATAATGAAAAGAACAATTAAATTCTCAAGGCCATGAAGGTAGCTATACCCTATTGCAAGGCAAATGGTTTTGATTTTCTTGGAGTTTTTTAGTCTTTTTAAAAATTGTGGCTTTGTTTTGTTTTAATAGTACGCGTGTGCAGTGCATGCAGTTTATAACCATCTCAAGGAGAAGACACGCACATACCGCTGCTGTTTCCCTTTTCTTAATCCCCTTCCTTCCCCCTCCTCTCTCCTCCTCCCCTAATTCTCTTATCCAGCCTTTCATTCTTGTTGTTATTAATCTTAACTCATGCTATGGCCTATAATCTTTGCGTTCATTGTTGTCATTAGAATCCTACACAGGGCACGTCTTTGTTGTACTTATTTCCCTCCCCCTTGCCCCTCCCCCTGTTCCCTTGAGCCACTTCCTTACTCTTGGCCATTTACAAACTACTAACTGCTCTTGTACTTTGAGCTTTGTAAAATGTGACAGGCATAAAAATGTTTGTCACTTATAGAACCAACGTGTTATTCAAAGAACCAGAAATGCTAATCCTTAACCCTCATTCTCCTCCTGATCCATCCAGTGGTGTCAGTGATGCCAGGGTCTCTCCACCTCAAAGACAGAAACCACGGGGAGATCCTCTTTTCACGGTGCCCAGTCAGTTCTTGAGACTCATGCGACCTTGGAATCCCTCAGGATATCCTCATGCCATCATGTCTGCATTAGGTCTATAAACTTTGCACGGATCTTGAGCAAAGACCCATAGAAAGTGCCAGAGTCATGGAAGTGTAGAAGATAAACTGTCCCCAAATTCAAGATCTTTAGTACTTGAAAGCCACGGGACACCTGTCTTCACATGGATGTTCTCGCCTCTGTAGCTTGTCCATACACTCAGCTGCCATTGTCCCTACTTACCTCAAATATTGCAGTAGCCCTCTACGGACCCCGTACATGCAAATGCAAACTAAGACTCCATGGAAACCTTCCTCTCCGCGTGGCTTCCTCTCCAAAAGCCACCGGTCCTTATGCTGTCTGGACATTTGTGCTTATCTAAGGCTGCTCATTTGCCTTTTTTACCCCACCCTAACTTATGTCAATTTGAAATCAAACCCCTTAGAGTATATATATATATATATATATATATATATATATATATATATGTATATAATATATATATATAATATATATATATATATTTTTTTTAATCTTTTTGAGACAGGGTCTCGCTATGCAGTTGAGGCTGGCCTTGAGCTCACTTTTGTAGCCCGGGCTGATCTCGAACTTGCACCGATCCTCCTGCCTCAGCCTCCCGAGTGCTGGGATTACAGGCGTGCGCCACCACGCCCGGCTAGAGTATATATTTTTAATGACTTCTCTGTATCACCCTATTTCAGTTCCCCTTGTAGATAATGACCAAGTTAACAAATGAATAATAATGATTTCGAACTCAATATCAGTTGTCTTTTTCTCTTCTTTCCTTTTGTTTCTTTGCTCAGAGATGCCTGCCTGAATGAGCAGACTCTGTATTATAGTAAGTCACTAGGTTTCCATTCACAATATTCTAGAGAAATTAAATTCAATCTTATCAAACACTTTTAGGTGTTTATACAAATGACTACTGTGCCAGAGAAATGCAAGACCTGGGAGGAGGAGAAAGAACAACGGGATTTGAACTAATGGAGGGAGTGAAAACTTCAGCTGCCCCTGAGATATGCCAAGAATATTCTGGAACACTGAGAAGAAACTCTATGAGGGAATGTAGAGAAGGGGGTCTGAACATGAATTTCATGGAAAACTACTTCTGTCAGGTAAGGCTTCTAATCATCTGGTTTTTTATCATTCCTAGCCAGGGTTTTGGCGGGAGCCTCAGATCCTCAGTCTCTAGCCTGTGTGCCCGACAATCTATATTGCTGCTGAATAATATTTCTAAAGCTCTGATCTAAGCACCTTAATCTTCCACTTAAAAAGATGGTCAGGGCATCCTGGCTAGATCTACTTCATCCATATCATGCAGTTCAGCTCCTAGGGGGCTCCTGTAGGTTAGCTCAGTTGTTTAAGCGTCTGCGCAGGCAATCCCAGTTAGACACAGGGGACTGTGGTTCGATCCCCAGCTCCAAGTGCCTTATCAGACCAGCCCTTAAGGTAGCTTGAGTCAACCAAAAAAAGAAAGAAAGAAATCCTTCTTAAGCTCCTTATCCTTCACACACTGCCCCTCCCACCCAGCTCTCTCCTCCTCGCCATCCACCCTGTACCCTGACGTCTTTCGCCTTGTTTACAGCAGCCTGTTCACCTCCATCTTGTGATGCTGAGCACCTGACAAGTTCTTCCTCTCCCATCCTCTCTTACAAACTCCTACCCGTCTTCCAAGACCCTGTTCAGATTATCTCTGCCTCTCTGCAGCTTTTGCGGCCAACTTTCTCATCCAGTTTCCTATCTGTATTTTGGTGAAGCTTAGTATATTCATTTGATAAAACTGAGCACTTCTAGAACCTGTTTGTATGTTTAACACCATTTTGAGTGTTGTGTCCATTTTTTCTGTATGTTATACCGCCAGATCAGTACCAGACATATAGAAAACATTCGTAGGACACTTCCAGAACATTCTAAAACAACCCACAGGTGATACAGAGTATGAAGCCTAGTGACACAGCAGAAGGACTAACTTTGCCATTCCCAGGCGAAGGCCCAGTCACTCATAAACCACAGGTTCCCAACCTTCAGCAAGTTTCCATCAATGAGGCTGACAAGAAATACATTTCCATCCTTCTCATTCTGGCCCAAAATACTTCAGTTACTTACCTGCCAGCTGTGTCCAACACAAAGCCCACTTTTTCACCACTTAATGTCATAAGAAAAAAAAATTTTTAATCTTTGTTTATATATATATTAACCAAGTTATATATTTATATGTAGCCTAAGAAAATCTTTCATTCAAAAAGAGGCCGAAAAAATATAAGCCGCAGGTTGAACATTGTAGGGCGTGACTGCTGACTGGCCCAGCCCACCCTAGAGGTGGGGCTGGCATGGCATGTGGTGCTGGGAATCCAACCTTGGTCCCTGCACTTGCCTGAGCTTACCAAAGTAGGTACTTCAGACTGCTGAGCTATCTTATCAGCCCTGATATTTTTAGAGAAAATATTGGTCAAATTCTTACAAATAGTAGTACAAAGCAATGAGACTCGTTGCTGAAACACATCGGAACACTTCCTGTGTATATCTCTGAATCTAGAGTCAGGAGAGGTAGAACCCAGCCTGGAACCTTTGTGCTTCCCTCGGCCATCAACCACCACACTCTGCCTCACCCTCACTGTCACTTCACTGCAGTCTCCAACCACGCATCATGAAGATAGAGACCACTGTGCTATCACTAAGTGTGAATCCATAATTCCGTTTTCTCTTTCCTCTACAAATTCAGAAAGCTTATGCTTACGCTGATGAGGAAGAAGGACGCCCATCTAATGATTGTTTGCTCGTGTATGACATTGAAGGCGCAGGCTCCCCTGCGGGCTCTGTGGGTTGTTGTAGCTTCATTGGTGAAGACTTGGACGAAAGTTTCTTGGATACCCTGGGGCCCAAATTTAAGAAGTTGGCAGATATCAGCCTGGGAAAAGAGCCCGAATGCTATCCAGACCCTGATCCCTCATGGCCTCCTCAGAATATGGAGCCGATGTACCCTGTGACGACAACAAGACCAGTTCCTAGCGGACTCTCGTCCGTTTCCCAGCAGGTTGGCACCACCACCGTCTTTTCTGAGAGCACCTATCCTTCAGGACCTGGTGTACATCAACCTATGCCTATTACCGACCCTCTGGGCTATGGCAATGTCACTGTAACCGAGTCCTACACCACTTCTGGCACTCTGAAGCCCTCTGTCCACCTTCATGATAACCTGCATGCGCCCAATGTGGTGGTGACGGAGAGGGTGGTAGGCCCAATCTCTGGCAGTGATTTGCATGGAATGTTAGAGATCCCTGACTTGAGAGATGGCTCAAACGTTATAGTGACGGAGAGGGTCATAGCACCGGGTTCGAGTCTACCCACCTCTCTGACTATCCCTGCTCCCCTAGAGTCTTCCAACGTGGTAGTGACAGAAAGAGTAATCCAGCCAACTTCTGGCATGATAGGCAGTCTAGGTATGCACCCGGATTTATCCAATACCCACAACGTGATTGTGACAGAGAGGGTTGTTTCTGGGGCTGGCATTAGTGGAATTAGTGGGCCAGCTGGGATAAGTGGTGGTGTTGGCACCAACATGGGTGTCAGTGGCAGCGGCCTGAGTGGGGCTGGCGTAAGTGGTGGTGGCATCGGGCTGGGTGGCCTGGGTGGGGGTGGGGGCCTGAGTGGCAACATGGGAGGGACAGCCACCATTAGCCATGTGAGGAATTCCTCTGACCATCACTTTACCCAAACCCTGGGATCTGCCTCTCCTAGCACGACTCGAAGTCGAATCACAAAGTACAGTACAGTGCAGTATAGCAAGTAGCCTATGTCTCAGAACTCAGGATCACACGAATTATGACTTAGATTCAGTTTCCACTGCCCAAAATGCAATAATGCAATGTATGAATCACAGCTAGGTGCTAAGAGCTCCATTCTGCTGTGAGAAACCACAATGAGAAAAATGAAAGGACACATTGTCATGGGGGAGAGAGCTCTCTGTGTATTTGTAAACTGATTCTTTATCTCATGATTAATGACCTCATGACAGTGGACTAAAATAGGACTTTGTGTGCCCGTGCGGCCGATCGGGTCTTCTGGATATCTTATGACCTGAAGTTTATAGCCCACAAGCGGGGTAAATAAAATGTGATCATGTAACAGGACTGCCCACAACATGGCAATCGCCATAACTTTCTCTTAATGTGCTCTGTAACTCAGGCAGTATTCAAAACCAACTAAACATACAATTTGTTGCCACAAGTCATCTGAAATTCTGCCCTGTCAGTTTCACAGATAATGTAAATAAAACTGCAACCACAGATTCAGAGCAGGGTTAAGTATTTAAGAATCTGATGACCTAATCAAGACTCCTGCCTCCAAGTTCTGTTGCCTTGACTTAACTTACCTGCAAGAGAGAAAAGAAAAATCAGGTTAGGAAATGCTCCCCACCAGGAAAATTCCATTAGAAACCAGCAACAGAAGGAGATTCGCTGGGAGTAAGCGGATGGAGCCTTAAGCTAAACCACCAAGGAGGCTTCAGTAGCAGTCAAGGACATTCCTCGTCCCAGGTTAAGGTTAATGATAGCTGTGAGCTTAGAGACTACTACTTCCTGGGGAGGTTATGAGACATTCCATGTGTTTTTCTCTTTTCTGCTATGGTTGCAAATTAATAATAAAGGAAAACTGCTTGGGTGGAGTCAAGTCACAGGTAACATGGTTGTCATCACCAGTGGTAAATAACCTCCCAGGCGAAGAGACAAACAGCACTGCGTGGTCAGATGATGTTTTCAAGCAAGCGTCATTTACTCACATCCAGCTGTTTATTACATAGCTCCAAAGTTCAAATGATTCACCTAAGCTAAACTATGGGGGGAAGTTTGCAGTGAGGTTAAGCTATAGGGGAGTTTTTTAAGGGGATCTTTAAAAAAATGTTTTTCAAACATGCAAACTGTTTTAAATGGGGAAAGTTAGGAAAGAATTGTTCAGTAAAGCAGTATCGAACTGATTATTAGCTTTGCGCTTAGTACTTTCTTTTAACAACCCTCTGCCACCATTTTGAAGTGGTCAACATGAACCTTTGACAGAGCTGATGACACTGAGTCAGGATGAATAAACTAGTACTACACAAGCCCATTTCTTTCACTTCCTAACTAATTATTTTCACAAGCATAAATTTTAAAATCCTGATCTGATTTGTCAATAAAGTCTTGGCTTATAAATATTCTGATTAATAGATAATACCCAAGTAATGTGTATGATGATATATTTTTCTAGCTTCAAAATGTGGTAATGTGCTATTTATAATGTATTATTTCTCTGTATTTGCTATGTAACATTGTTTGATCACAAATCCCTAGAACAAAGCAACACATTCTAAAAAATAGGGAAAATTACCATGGCGTGGCAGAGGAGTTCTTTGGTGTTTTATTTTTCTTTTGTTTTCTTAAAATTCATTGTTAATGTAAGCTCACTAAAGTGAGACTGAGTACAGCAAATAAAACTAGAAAACAATTCCCCTGCTGGCGTTGTGAATTGTATACTATAACATTTTTCTCCTAGTCAACTACTCAAAACTTTCCAAGGTGTTATGAGGTCAAAGAGTCATCATTCAACTTCCAGTGCTTGTCACTGAGAGTGCATGACTTCCCTAGAGCTGTTTTTGCTCCAAATAATAGTGAATGAGGTCAATATGATAAAAGTCACAATATGCATCTTACCTTAGCTCTGCAGCATATGTAACAATTTGATAATCTAATACGCTAAAATGCAGAGATGTAAATAAAGTCGTCCAAAGGGACTCTTTCATTTTTTCTGCCACTCAAGGGATTATGTTAAGAATGGGAAATATTTTTCCAGAAATAAAAACAAAAGGCAATTTATTGAAATATACTTGTGCATGCCTTGGTTGAGAAATGTGAAGGAATAAATTTATTTTAACATCACTTAAGTAAAGGAAATGATATTTGAACACAGGAAACAAGTGTTGGCCTGATGCATGATCATAAGTGTTTTCTTAAGACGCTTGAAATATACGATGTGTAGTTTTGAGGGTATACTACCAAATTATTATTGGGCCAGGAAGATAGCTCAGTGGCATAAGTGCCTGGCTGACAAGAACAAGGTCCTGAATTTGATCCCCAGTATGAAAGAGACGAGAGAGAGAGAGAGAGAGAGAGAGAGAGAGAGAGAGAGAGATTGTTATTAAAATTCTTTAGTTTATAAAACCATGGGAAATCTGAATTTTAAGTGGTACCATTCATTAAGCACCCATCTTTCTAGGAAGATACTATCAAATAAATTTTTTCTCAAGACTGGACAGGATATTCTGTTTAGTCTTAAGTTTTAAAATTACTTTCTTAAGACATCAACCATTGTAAGATTAAGATGCATTTGAAGGCAACCATGAAGATGCATTTGAAGGCATATTTTCAGTGAGCAACCATTGTTCCTATCTCTAGATGCTTCGAGTGCATCTTCCCGTAGAGCCAGAAGAGTCATGGAAATCACTGTGTAAGCAAATAGCTATAATTCAGGTCCGTATCACAAGTCAAATCTTAGGTCAACTTGCTCTTAACAGAAGAAAGAAACAATTCAATGTTATTTGTGTATGGCTTACAAATGAGCCATAATATTTATTCATCTAAATTTCTAAAGAAATCATTTTCAGGGACAAAACCTAGTATATCACAAATACTGTACCATTCACTGTAAATAAAACTACCAGCAAGTTAATTTGCATATTGAATTTTGGAGACATTTGCTACTTATTATGGACTCCACTCATAAGGACTGATGTGCCTATATTTGCCCTGAAAGTATATAGAAAACTATCTTTTTAAGGTTATTTGCATTGCTTAATCTGAATATCTGTTCTACATTTATGCATAAAGTTTTTAGCATGGCACTGTAATTTTCATCCCATATAATATTCTGACAAAAATTTAATACCTCTTCAATAATTACCTTTTTATACAAGTGGATGCCTTTAACTGTACAATTTATTTCTGAATTCATACGAAAATGTGATTGTCAGCCAAAGCATAACACTTGTGACACTCTTTGACTTTTGTAGGAAATTAAAGGTATAATTAGTGGCAAAAGTGACCATAGCCATCTTGGAAAACTATTTAAAATGAAAACAAACATTTTGAAGAGCTAGAAATATCTTCCTAGCCCTATTTAACAATTTTTAACCTTTGGGGGGAATTCCTGTCATTTTTAAGGCCCACTCTGGATTGCCTCAGAATATACAACAGCTCCCATGAAAACAAATATGTCTTCAGTTCTGGATTACCCAGTGTGTTAGGACAAATCCTGAATGAATAATTTATTTTTTAATTCTCTAAATTCCCTTCCATTTAGTTTTATTTAAAGTGCTAAACATTGTATAATCAAATTATGCTTAGTCTCACTTATTTTTCTTTGGCTGCCTATTTTTCAAGCATTTTAAAACTCTAATATTCATCTTTGGTGATGTTTAAAGCAAGATGTTTACCTCAAGTGTCACTGCAAAAGGTTGTGGGCCGTTTGGGTGTCAGTTTTTGTTCTCATCCTCTGTCGCCTGTATGAAGATGGTTTCTATTTCCAAACACTTGTGTTCATCGCAATAAAATGCTCGAGATGCCTTCATTTCTTTTCTTGCATTTTAATGTTGGGGAAGGGAGGTTTATAGGCTGTAAATTCGCCTCTCATTACCTTCAATCCATATTCAAGGAGATTGAGATTTTCTTCTCATAATAGTGAAATGTGTTTCACTCTCCTCCTCCTCCTCCTCCTCCTCCTCCTCCTCCTCCT
>PVJA010016180.1:5000-43876 GCA_004027025.1 Myocastor coypus | reverse complement strand
AGTCGGGTGGGCTTGCTGGCTCATGCCTACAATCCCATCACTTGGGAGGCTGAGGTAGGAGGATCAGTGTGAGTTCAAAACAAGCCTGGGCTATAAAAGCAAGTTCAAGGCCAGCCTGAACTGCATAGAGAGACCCTGTCTCAAAAAAAAAAAAAAAAAAAAAAAAAAAGTTAAGCAAAGTAAAACCCATAACCTTCTTCAGCATTTTCCAGTGAAACACCAGGCATGGTATCACACACCCACAGTCCCAGTTAAAGCAGGAAGATTTGGAGCGCAAGGCCTGCCTATACCACATAATACCACGTTGTCTCACAAAAAAGAACAAAAGGGTAGGCCAGATAGCTCAGCCGGCTACAGCACCTGCTTAGGCAGAGCTCAGCAACCGGAGTTCAATAATCCCAGCACTTGGGAGGCTGAAAACAGGAGGAGAGCTGGGCCTGACCTATGCAGCAAGACCCTGAACACCTGTAGACCCTGTACCAAATGAAGAAGAAAAAAAGAGGACCCTAAGAATTATTTTTAAATAATACTTAATGCACAAAGCCGGGTATAGTATTGCAGGTCTCTATCGCCAGTTCTGTGGGAGGTTAAAGCAGGTGGAATCACAAATTTGAGTCCAACCTGGGTAACCACAGTAATTCAGACCTTGTCCCCCAATAAAGAATAAAAAGTACCAGGATGTAGCTCGGTGACAAGGCCTGAGTCAGTTCCCAGTACCACACCCTCCAGCAGGTGACTTTCTACCTTGTACCCCCCTCCCTCAAAATCTCACTCCTGTCCTAATGACAGTTTGTGTTATTGATGATCTTTTTTTTTTTTTTTTTTTGACACAGTATCTCACTATGAAATTTGGGCCAACCTTGGGCTCTCTTTTGTAGCTCTCAGGCTGGTGTTGAACTCCCAGAAATCCTCCTGTCTCTACCTTCCCAGTGCTGGGATTACAGGCATGTGCCACCATGTGCCATCCTGGCTGCCCAAAAACTGAACTCATTTTGACCCGGTGATTTTTTTTTCCCCCAAATAACTTCTTGTCGCTCCCACAGAAGGAGAAAATTCATACTGCAACCAGATAACCTCCTTCCCAGCCTCCTCCCAATGAGCTCCTCCCTTACAAATTAACATGTAATTCATTATATGAAGAAAGGCTCCAAAATCTGCAGCTGCTTATGCTGCTGAATCGGGGAAAGCTCTGGCACGAGGAGCGCAGGAGCTGGCAGGCATGTAATCCCAGGACTCTGGAGGCTGAGGCAGGAGCACTGCAGCCAGCTTAGGGCCAGCCTGACTACACAGCAAGACACTGCCACAAAAAGTAAGGAAAGTGAAATAATTGTTTGGATGTGTTGTTTTCAGTGTTATTGTGCCCTTGAGGATTCTACGGAAGAGCTGCTGTGGTGGTGCATGCTTCAATCCCAGCTACCTAATTAGTCTTCTTTATTTTTCTGGTACTGGGAGTCAAACTCAGGACCTTGCTCTTGCCAGGCAGGCACTATGCCACTGAGCTACATTCCCTGGCCCCCAGCTACTCAGGAGGCTGAGGCAGAAGGAGGGTAAGTTTGAGGCCAGCCTGGCACGACTAGCTTAGCAACAGACCTTGTCACAAAATAGTGTGGAAGGGAGCTGGGAATGTAGCCCAGTACTGCCCTGGCTCAGTCCCCAGTACTATATACACTGCCTGGTAAGTGCAAGGTCATGAGTTCAAACCCTGGTCCTGCAAAAAAAAAAAAAAAAAAAAAAAAAAAAAAAAAAAAAAAAAAAAAAAAAAAAAAAAAAAAAAAAAAAAAAAAAAAAAAAAAAAAAAAAGAGAGAGAAAGAGAAAGAAAAAAATCAGTATGAATCATATAGTGAAACTATCTCAAGAAGAGTGTGAAAAAACTGAGCAAGGTGCACACCTGTTACACATCCCAACTCCAGATGTGAAGTTATATTACAAAGCTACTGATAAAAACTGTATGGTACTACAGGGTTGGTGGTGTGTTTATAATCCCAGCATTTTCAAGGCTAAGGAGGAGGATCACCACAAATTCACGTTTGCCTGGGCTACATGGCAAGTTCAAGGCCAGCCTGAGCTACCTAGCAAGATCCTATCTCAAAGCAAACAAAAAAAGCTGTGCCAGGGCAAGTGCTGCACACCTGTAACCATTCTGAGGCATCAGAATCACAAGTTTCAAGCCAGCCTAAGCAATACAGTCAGACTTTGTTTCAAAATAAAGATGGGACTGGGGATATAGCTTGGTGGCACAAGCACCTGCCTGGCAAATGCAGGGTCCCAAGTTCGATTCCTAGTATTAACAAATATAATAGTAAAAAAGACATTCTAAAAATGGCTAGAGGCACAGCTAAGTGGCACCATGCTTGCCTAGCACGTGTGAGGGCATGGTTTAATCTCCATCACTGGAAGAAAAACCAATTGAGCATGTTAGCATGAGTTTTTTGTTTGTTTGTTTTTTGGTCTTTTTGAGACAGGGTCTCACTATGCAGTTCAGGTTGGCTTTGAGCTCACTTTTGTAGCCCAGGCTGGTTTCAAACTCACACTAATCTTCCTGCCTCAGCTTTCCAAGTGCTAGGATTAAAGGTGTGCATCACCAAGAGTGGGGTTATTCTTATAAATTACTTTATATTTATTTATAGACATTTAACACTTCAGTTCAAAATACCACAAAAGAAGTATTTAGTCAACTTATTTCCCTCCTTCAATCTATTCCTAGATTTTTTTTTTTTTTTTTTTTTTTCAGGACTAGGGTTCTAACTCACGACCTTGCACTTGCCAGGCAGCCACTTGTGCACCATGGAGCTATTTCCCCAGCCCCACCAGAATGTTATGGAAAATGAGTTATCAATATTCAACATCATTGGTCATTTGAGAAATGCAAATTAAAACAACACTGGGATTCCATCTCACACCAGAAAGAATGGCTACCATCAAGAAGTCAGCCAATAACAATGCTGAAGAGGTTGTGAAGAAAAAGGAACCTTCTGCACTGTGGGTGGGACTGCAGACTGGTATAACCACTATGGAAGTCAGTGTGGAGAGTCCTTAAAGAGCTAGGATTGGGGGTCCCACTCAAGCCAGCTATTCCCCTCCAGGGTATTTTTCCACAAGAACTGGAAACCTCATACCACAGTGATATATGTGCACCCATGCTTATAGCAGCACAATTTGTCATAGCTAAATCCTGGAAACAACCCAGATAAAGAAGATGTGGCATCTTTACACAATGCAGTATTACTCAACTATAAACTAGGATAGATTTTTGTCTTTTGCCAGTAAATGGATGCAACTAGAAAACATATTCTTAAGTGAAATAAATCAGACCCACATGTGCAAACATCATTTTGTCTCCTTAGTGTGAGAACCTGAAAAAGAAAAATGGAATCTGAAGGGTACAATCGATACTGAGAAAAGGGAATGAACTTATTCAAAAGGAAAGAGTTGTTGAGCTGAGGAGAGGAGAGAGAGTGGGAATATCCACGCATGTAAGCAGAATGGTTTGGACAACTGCACTTGCATTTCTGCAGGTCTATGGAAAGAATCAGGTGATGCTTTAAGATTTCTTTTAAAAAAAATTTATTTAGGACAGGGTCTATGGGTCTACAGGGTCTCACTATGTACATGTGATTCTCCTATTTTCAGCCTCCCAAAGCTCTGGAATTATAGGTGTGAGCCGCCATATCTAATTGTAGAAGATTTCTTTTCTTTTCTTTCTTTTTTTTTTTTTTTTTCCCAGCTCATGCTGCCTTAAGGGCGATTCTGGTGTGGCTTGTGGAGCTGGGGATTGAACTGTGGTCCCTGCACCTGACTGAGTTTGCCCAAGCAGGAGCTTTAAACAGCTGAGCTAACCCACAACTCCCTTTTTTGTTGTTGTTTAAATGCTTTTATTTGAAACAAATAGTTACAGTAAGCAAGATCTTGCTTTCCCCACTCCAAAGAAAAACAGGACAACAGACTTGATTTGATAGCATAGTTCCAGTAATGTGAACATCCTCCTACTCATTGTGGTTGGGGCAACTTTTATTTTTTTAAATTTTTATTTATTGGGGCTGGCGGGATGGCTCAGTGGTCTAAAGCACATGCTTAGGAAAGCTTAGGTGGCGTCAGGGACTGCGGTTCGATCCCTGGCACCACATGCTGTGCCAGCCCTGCCCTCAGGGCAGGCTGAGCCAGCCATAAAAATAAATAAACAAACAAACAAAAGTTCTGAAACAAGAAAAAAATAAAATAAGATAAAAAATTTTAAAAATAAATAAATAAGCTGGGCATGGTGGTGCATGCCTGTAATCCCAGCACTTAGGAGGCTGAGGCAGGAGGATCGGTGAGAGTTCGAGACCAGCCTGGGCTACCAAACTGAGCTCAAGGCCAGCCTGAACTGTACAGTGAGACCCTGTCTCAAAAAGACCAAAAATAAATAAATAAATAAATAAATAAATAAATAAATAAATAAATATTTTTAAATTAATTTTTTAAAGAATTATTTATTTTATTAATTATTTTTATTCTTGTTTCAGAACCTTTGTTTGTTTATTCACTCATTTTTATGGCTGGCTCAGCATGTGGTGCTGGGGATTGAGCCATGGTCCCTGTGGTTGCTTAAATTTGCCTCAAGGGGCTCTTTCTTTCTTTCTTTCTTTCTTTCTTTCTTTCTTTCCTTTCTTTCCTTCTTTCTGAACCTTGCAGTTTTGACCTCTTATCAGGAGCTACCCTGGAAAAATTCAAATCATGCTGTCTCTCTGTTCACCTGTCATGCTGTATTTCATCTCTCTCACATGCCTCTCCATCCTTTTTTTCCACATGGGTTTGTTTGTTTGTTTGTTTGTTTGTTTATCTATGGCTGCCAAGTGCCTGGAACAGCTACATGGTGAACTTATTTATTTATTTATGTATTTGTTTGTTTTTGTCTTTTTGAAACAGGGTCTCATTATGCAGTTCAGGCTGGCCTTGAGCTCACTTTTATAGCTCAGGCTGATCTCGAACTCACACTGATCCTCCTGCCTCAGCCTCCCAAGTGCTGGGATTACAGGCGTGAGCCACCACTCCCAGTTATTTATTTATTTATCTTAAATTTTATTTATTTATGTTATGGCTGGCTCAGCCTGCCCTGGGTGTGGGGCTGGTGCAGCATGTGGTGCCAGGGAATGAATTGTGGTCCCTGCAGTTGCCTAAGCTTGCTAAGCAGGCACTGTGGACCACTGAGCTATCTCACCAGCCCATCCACATGGGTTTTAATGCCAGCTCTCCTCTCCTTAGCTTGTTGGGCCATTTATCTAAGTTTCTCTTCATATTTCTCCTTTTCTTTTTGAGCCATCTTCCATTCCACCTAGGCACGCACTTCTATAGCTTAACAATCCTTCTGGTCAACAGTGCAGAGTTTCAGCCAGCTTGGAGAAATTTTCACTTATGTGTGCTGTCTGAAGTCCTCTTCCATCAGCAGCCAGATGCTTGTCTAATGAAACTGTATAACCCTTTGCATCTTTCCATTGGAGATACAAGGAGGAACCTTCCACTCCTGCTGTTCCTTTACAGTCATCTTCCGGCTAGGAAAATGCATGACAGGTGCAGGAGGAGACGGTGGTCCTCGTGGAATTTTCTTATCAATCTTAAACCTTAGAAGCTCCATTGGATCTCTCTGCATTTCTACCATTTGAATAACCCTCTTTTTAGCTCCAGAGTTAAAAGCCACTCCCTGCTGGGACGGTGTGTATTGAACCTACTGAGCAGGAGCTAGCTTATCAGCGGCTCGTACTGGCAGGGCTGCAGTAACCTTCTGTGATACCAGTTTCTCCAAGGCTACCCTGGTCTTTTCTGTGATCTCTTCAATAGCTTCTTCATTGGGTCTCAGCAGATCTGCATCATCTGCATTCATAACTTCTTTTGGAACCAGGTCTGTGTATTTACTATAAATGACCTTGTCTTTTTACTATCCTTGTTGAGCAATTACATCATAATTAATTTTTCCTTTAGGATCCACCTGAACGGCCAATGCATTTGACATTTTTTTTTCTTTTTCCCCATATCCAGTGGACAGTGGGCCACATGGATCTCTGGGAAAGTACCTCCATCTCCAAAATCCTCCAATAACCAAGGTGTCCAGCCTTTCCTGTATTTGTATGGGGAAGGCTGTCTTTGGGAGGAAGCCAGAAGCCTGCTGTGGTTCCTGAGGTCTTGCTTTTTCTTCAGCCTCAAGCTGATAGCCAAGTAAGGCCGGGTAAAAAGCTGACAAGTGCCATCTTCTGCTTCTTCCAAGCCCCTATGTTTTAATTCTTTTTTTTCCAATTGTTTGTACTTTTTCTGTGTTTAATTTCTTATACATTTCTTTCTTTTTCTCTTTCTTCCAATGTTACATGCATCTATCTGGTACCAGAAGTAACTGCCTGAAGACAGCACTGTATTACAACACATACTGTGAAGTATTACTTTGTTAACTGAAATTCTGTTTCACTTGTCATTTTTTTCTGTTTTAGTTCTAATTTGTCATCTGTTTAATTTTTTTTTTAAAAAAAGAAAGGAGCCGGGCGTGGTGGTGCATGCCTGTAATCCCAGCACTCGGGAGGCTGAGGCGGGAGGATTGGTGAGAGTTCGAGACCAGCCTGGGCTACAAAACTGAGCTCAAGGCCAGCCTGAACTGTACAGTGAGACCCTGTCTCAAAAAGACAAAAAAAATAAATTAAAAAAAAGAAAGGAGCCGGGCGTGGTGGTGCATGCTTGTAATCCCAGCACTTGGGAGGCTGAGGCAGGAGGATCGGTGCGAGTTCGAGACCAGCCTGGGCTACAAAAGTGAGCTCAAGGCCAGCCTCAACTGCATAGAGAGACCCTGTCTCAAAAAGCAAAAAAAAAAAAAAAGAAAGGAGTTCCCTCGCACTCTGTGGACTTGCCGCTGTGTAGGCTGCACGTCTGAGGGCTGACTAAACACAGGCTGAGGATATGTGAACAAAACAATCGCATCTGCACTGGACATATGCATTTTTCTTGTCCTTATTCCCTACTTTACATATCTGTCAGTTCACAACCTGATCATTTCTTGACTCAAGGCTTCTGAGATGTTTTCCATAATTATTAAATTCCATACTTAGGAGCAAATATTCAGTATTTCACAGCCATATTCCTTCCTAGGCATATGGTAAGTAGTTGATAATTGCATATGGAAAATTCTATAATTATCTCTAACTATGTGTATCTCTGGAATAACTATCTTCTTTGGCAGAATTTTAAATTCAGTCTCACTAAGATATTCCCACTGTAAAACAAAGTCCTATGTCACTGTTACAACGCACTGATTTGGACCCCTTCCCGGTAGGTCCACACTAAATACATGGCACTACAATTATCCCAGAACATAGGCTCCTGCCTCTAATACCACTAAAAAAACCGGACTGGGCCGGGGAGATAGCTCCGTGGCACAAGTGCCTGCCTGGCAAGTGCAAGGTCATGAGTTCAAATCCCTGCCCCACCAAAATAAATAAATAAATAAATAAAATAAAATTTAAAAAAACCGGACTGAAAGGAAATTGCCTTGAGCAGAGTGTGATGGCCCACACCTGTAATCCCAGCACTTGGGAGGCTGAGGCAGGAGGATCAGTGAGTTCAAGACAGGCCTGGGCTAAAGAGTGAGCTCAAGGCCAGCCTGAACTGCATAGTGAGACCTTGTCTCAAAAAGACAAAAGAAAAAGAAAGAAAGAAAGAAAGAAAGAAAGAAAGAAAGAAAGAAAGAAAGAAAGAAATTGCCTGCCTGCCTACTTCCTGCACATGTCTCTATTTGCTAATTTTCACCTGGTGGAGATGCAGAACTCACACGGCCTAACCAAGTAGGCCTGATCTGGGATCCTGGAGGCGAGACTCTCAACCTCTCTGTGCGAGCACATCATTAGGGTGTTTTCCAACCCGAGGAAAAAGGCCGCTGGCCCCCCCCACACACACACACAGAGGAGTCGTGTGTTTGGGTTGAGGATGCAGACCTTAGCATTTGCTATACGGTTCCTGAGTATCTTCATTAGTTTTCCTGTTGCTGAGACAAAATTCCAGATTCCTGAAGGTAAAGGAGAGGGCCAGCCAGATAGCTTAGCAGATCAAAGCACCTGCAAGCAAGTGCAGTGGCCGGCCCCACCCCCAGGCTGGGCTTGCTGAGATGGCAATTGAGAGTGGGTGTGGCAGCACGCACCTGTAATCCCAGCTCTTGGGAGGCTATAAACAGGCAGATCACAGGAGTCCAAGCTAGTAGTGAGACCCTGAACACCCTGTACACTCTTCCCTAAATAAAATAAAATAAAAGGTAAAGGAGGAAAGCTTACTTCAGCTACTGTTTGTGAAGCTCTCAGTTCACAACTGGCTGGTGCCAAGGCAGGGAGGCCTGGCAGAGGGGCTCTGCAGAGCAGGAGCAGGGCAGGAGCAAGAAGCAAGCAGCGAAACAGCAGCAGCAGCAGCGGCAGAAGCAGCAGCCCACCTCTCCTTTGCATGCCTTACAGGTTGCCTGCTCCTGTGTGGTGCCACCCACACCTGGCATGGGCACTAACCACACCCAGAACTGCCAAACCAAGCAGGGGACTGATCAGTAACCACACCCCCCAGCCACAGCCTCACTCACTTGATCGCAGCATGACACCCTCCATCTCTGCACCCTAGACCCAGCTGCCTCTGAAAAGCTTCACCTCCACCCACGTGAGACTTGAGGGGACATCAAGACACAAGCCATGATGCCCGGGGACTCCAGCAGGTGGCCACGGCTAAGAGCTGGGTGCTTTTCTGCAATGACTGTTCCGTGGTGCCTGTCCCAGTGCACCACCCCCACCCCCACTGTCAGGCCACAGCAAATGCACCGCTCAAGCGCTGGTGCTCCTTAGCTAAGGGAAAATTCCTAACTTTTTTTTAACCCTCCTGGCAGAGTAATACAGGCTCAATGCAGAGAATGGGGGGCGGGGAGGCCTGCGCAGTGAGGTAAAATGTGATCAGAAACTCTGCTACTCTGTCTAGCTGTGCTGGTCTTTGTCTCTATGCCAGGTAGCTGGGCGGCTGAGCTGAGGGGATGTGAAGTTCAACGGCAGTTAGAGAACTCAGCGAGACCCAGACCACTTCAAGAAAGGAAGAAAGAAACAAAGAAAGAGGAGAGAGAGAGAGAGAGAGAGAGAGAGAGAGAGAGAGAGAGAGAGAGAGAAAAGAGAAAGCATTATTGTAACATTTCAGGTTTTTTACAGATACAAACATATACATATATTTCATGTACTTTTATTCAAAAATGTGGGGTCATGGGCTAGAAAGACAGCTCAGCAGCATAAGCACCTGCCTGACAAGATCAGGGTCCCAACTTCAATCCCTAGTATCACAAAAATAAATAAATAAATAAATAAATAAATAAATAAATAAATAAATATGCAGGGCTGGGCATGGCGCTTAGCCATGGACCCTTGCCTGTCGCCGTGGCTTCCATCTAGATGCTGCCCCAAAGCCTTAAGCACTTATCTGCAGGGTTTTTAGACGTGGTAGGATGTAGGGTGTCTGAATATGGATTAGCGATGTGTGATCCACAGATAAGTCCACTGACTGGTGCAGCAGTGATCTGGTGTGGATAACAGGTGGGGAGGGGGAGAAAGCACTCTGGGAGCACAGGGCTCCCGCCAGTAGGTTCGGGAACCTGGGTGGCCTGAGAGGAGAAAGGAGGCTCCCAGCTTCCAGCCTCCTGCCCACCACGCTGCCCTGCCACATGGGCCAGCAGACTCGGACTGGAACTGCTACAGACTGTCAGCTCCGTAGACCTCTCCTCCTTTCATTTGGGGATGTCAGGTATGTTGTCCAAGCGACCAAGAAGTAACTAAGATGTCTAACATGAGCCACTGGATTGAGTACTTAGCAACACACACACACACACACACACACACACACACACACACACACACACACAATACTGGGGTTTAGTTCATTGGTAGAGTGCCTCCCTACCATGTGTAAGGGCCTGAGTTTGAACCTTGGCACAGAAAACAAATGCATAAAACTAAAAAAATAAGTTGAGCATGGTGGCACATATTTGTAATCCCAGGACTTTGACAGCCAGCAGGGTCACAGGTTGAAGCCCAGCCGGGGCAATTTAGCAAGACTCTGTCTCAAAATAAAGATGGCTACAAAATACAGGGGTAGAATGTAGCTCACTATTGGGCCGGCGAGATGGCTCAGCAGTCTAGAGTGCCTATTTAGGCAAGCTTAGGCAACCTCAGGTGCTCAATCCCCAACACCACATGCTGTGCCAGCCCCACCCCCAGGGTAGGCTGAGCTGACCATAATATATAAAAACAAACAAACAGAATGTAGCTCACTATTAAGGCTCTGAGTTGAGTCTGGCATGGTGGGGCACACCTGTACCCCCAACACTTGGGAGGCCGAAGCAGAGGGATTGTTGCAAGTTGAGTCCAGCCTGCACTGCAAAGTAAGCTCAAGACTAGCTTGAACTGCATAGCAAGACCCTGTCTCAAAAAGACCAAAAAAAAAAAAAAAAGGCTCTGGGTTAAGTCTCCAAAGCTCCCCCCAATCTATCTATCTATCTATCTATCTATCTATCTATCTATCTATCTATCCATCATCCATCCATCTACCTATCTGTCTAACTAGCTCAGCTTTTAATCTGTCAAAGTTAAGATGATGTTGGAAATAGAGTTTTATAAGGTCTTTTGATTATTCTGTAATTAAGTGCAATACTTAGTATCAATACCAGAAAGTACAGAATTAATCTTGCTAAACAGGCCAGGCACAGTGGTATATGCCTGTAATCCCAGCACTTATGAGGCTGAAACAAGAGGCTCATTGTAAGCTCGAGGCCAGAGTAACCTGGAAAGTGAGTTTAAATGCATAGTGAAGCCGGGCATGGTGGCGCACATCTGTAATCCCAACACTCAGGAGGCTGAGGCAGGAGGATCGGTGGGAGTTTGAGACCAGCCTGGGCTACAAAAGTGAGCTCAAGGCCAGCCTCAACTGCATAGCAAGACCCTGTCTCAAAAAGACAAAAAAAAAAGCATAATGAGACCCTCTCTCAAAAAGACCAAAAAATGGCCCAGCCAGATAGCTGAGTGGACTAAAGCACCTGTTTAGGCAGACACAGGGACTAGGGTTCAACACCACACACACACACACCTGTAATCCCAGCTTTTGGGAGGCTGAAAACAGGAGGATCACTGTAAGTCTGATCTGTATAGTGAGACCATGTAGCCCTATACTAAATACATAAAATAAATAAATAATTTTAAAAGACAGAAAAACAAAAAATAAAAGAGAAGTTTTCTACTGGTCAGAGAGAGGTGCTGTTCTGTAAGGCAAACACCACTGGCCTTTCTTTTTTTTTTTTTTGTGGGACCAGGGTTCAAACTCACGACCTTGCACTTGCTCAGCACTTGTGCCTCGGAGCTATCTCCCTAGCCCCACCATTGGCCTTTCTTTCTTTCTTTCTTTCTTTCTTTCTTTCTTTCTTTCTGTTATAGTTTATGTCTAGTTGTCTCGCCAAAGCCTTATGCAATCATGGGGCAGGGACTTCTATAGATTGAGACGACTCATGAGTCACTGGGATTATGTGTTTTACTGAGGAGATTATCCATCTGAGTACTGCTGGGAATCAGGTGTGGCCTGAGGCAGATAGACTGAAGCAGAAAGCCTGATGTAATATAAAGAGAGACAGAGAGACAGACTTTTGCAGTTGCTCTCTGTTCCCCTGGTTGATCAGCTGCCTCTGTCACGATTGTTGCTGTTCCACCACCATGAACTAAATGCTCTCTGCCCTGTTCCACTCAGCCTTCAGCCAGCCAAATATGAACTGAAACCTCCAGTAACTGTGAGCTAAATAAACCTTTCTTTCCTTCATTTTGAGTGTCGGGTATTTGTCCTAGCAACGAGTAAAAAGTAACTAAGACTCTTTCTTTCTTTCTTTCTTTCTTTCTTTCTTTCTTTTTTTCTTTCTTTCTTTCTTCCTTTCTTTTTTTCCTTTTGGAGATAAGGTCTTGCTGTGCAGTCCAGGCTGGATTTGAGCTCACATTGTAGCCCAGGCTGGACTTGAACTTGCCAGGATTCCCCTTTGATACAGTTCTTGGGAACAGTGTACATGACAGAGAGCAAGTCCTTAAGCAGAGGGAGACCCTGGAGGAAGCAAAATGCAAATGAAGCAGCTTGCCTTCCGGACCTTCAGGCCCACTTGTGACCAGGAGCCTTCCTACTTTCACAGAGATCCTCTTGCCTCAGCCTCCCTATTGCTAAGATTGTAGGCATGCATCACCATGCTCAGCCAACCCTCCCTTTTTTCTAATAATACTTACTTTTTTTTTTTTTTTTTGAGCCCTTTTTTACATTTTGAGACAGTTCTCACAGTCCTGGCAAGACTCAAATTTGCAAAAATTTCTTCTGGGATAACAGGGATATGTGGTGACAAAGGGTTTCTTTCTCTTTGTTTATTTGAGACAGCTTCTCTAAATAGATAAGACTAAGTAGGCAAGTCTTGAGTTCACCAGTCCCTTTTGCATGCAAACGCACCTAAGCCCTGCCTATTACTTTCTGTAAGTTAACTAATTAGGACCTACCAGTGCCCTGGCTCTCTAACTTCCCCTCCCTTCTGGCTTCAAAAAGATGCTGCACATCTCCCCAGGAAATATATCTGGTCCATTCTCAAGGCGTTGCCACAGTCTTCAGTTTCAGATTGCCAAGAAGTCCAAGTTCAAAGTCTTCTCTGATATATATATATATATATATTTTTTTTTTTCTTTTTTTCTTTTTTTTTTTTTTAATGTATTGGGTACAGGGTCTCAGAGCTGAGGCTTGTAATGATCCTCCTGGCTCAGCTTTCCCAGTGCTGGAATTACAGGCATGCGCCACCACACCCGGCTATAACTTTTTAAAAATAATAAGTTAAACTGCAATTGTTGACCTGTGCCCATGATCCAAGCCCTCTGAGAGACTGAGGGAGGAGGATGGCAAGATCAGGACCAACCTGGAAACCCAGCAATAATTTCCAGACAGCTTGCTTCAAAAATAGTGGTGGAGAGGGCTGGGAATATCTCTACTACAGCAAAAAATCCCATCCAATCCAAACCAAACCAGGACCAGTGACACAATCCTGTAATCCCAGAGCTCAGGGGGCTGAGGCAGGTGGATCACAAGGAGTTCAAAGCCAGAGCTGCATGGAGAGATCCCATCTAAAAAAACAAAAACAAAAACAAAACAGAAAAAGCCAGGTGTGTTGACACAGGCCTGTAATCCCAGCACTTGGAAGGCTGAGACAAGAGGATTACTGCAAATTTGAGACCAGCCTGGGCTACAAAGTGAACTCAAGGTCAGCCTGACAGGCATAGGGGCAGCCTGTCTCAAAAGACAAATAAACAAAGAACACAGTAGAAAGTTGAAAAAACTCATGTCATATCTTTCTTTTATTTAAATTTATTTATTTATTTTTTGCAGGATTTGAGCCTTTTACAGCTCAGCATACTAAACTACCCTTAAGTTTTTTGTCATGTTTAAGCTTTTCTGCTGGGTAGTTAAGGGCAAGTTAAAGCAAAACCTGTATATCAAAATATGTAGTTTTTGTATCTCTTAAGGTCAGCCAGATCCCCTCAGGATTTACTTTGGAGCCATGTACAGTGCTTTGTGGAACTGTTGTCAGTGTCAACCATCTGGATGAGTCACAGCCATTGCTTGACTAGTTTGCTCTCTGTGAAAGCCCGAGAGAATGTTTTCTCTCCAGGTGACTCACCTTAGGCACATTATTTACCTTCAGTCCCTTTCCTCTGTGGTCCCATAATCTCCTTGAACAGAAAATTTGGGAAACTACTGAGTTATAGGATATTGCAGCACAGGTTCTGTTCTGTCCTGAGTCCTCACTGACCTTGAAGGGCTAGGGCCAAAATATTGGCTATCCTTATAGTCCTTTTCTTATTTCTCTAATTTTTGGTCTATAAACTTATATTCTTAGCCTTCCAAAAGAAAGCTTAGTGATACTGTTACTCTAAAACATGGGTGCTTAAGCTTACTATCAGTCTTTCTGAATATCAAATATCTTAGACTTAACTTGGAACTGGTATTTTCCAGAAATCATTGATTTCTAATAAATCTCTATGGAATGTGATAAAAGCAGTTACATATTTTTACACAGATATTTAGAAATATAAACATGTTTTAGCCTGTCTATCCTTTGGCATTTGTCCTAGTCTCTTATTCTCATTTAACACCCTTTTTTGTTTTCTTGTACCCTGTATCTTTCTTTTAGCCTTTCTGAAAATATATATTATTTTGGAGACTTGAATCCAGGGCCTTGTGTATGTAAATCCAAGGGCCTTGGAGATAGCTCAGTGGTCTCAGCACCTACCTGGCAAGCTCAAGGACCTGGGTCCAATCCCCGGTACTGCATGCTGTACAGGCTCTGAGTCTGGGCACGGTGGCATGTGCCCATTATTCCAGCACCATGGAAGCTGCAACAAGAAGATCACTGCAAGTCCAAGCTGCATAGTGAGACTCTGTACCAAATTAATAAAAAAAAAAAAAAAATTGAGCTACAACCCCAGTATTTCTATGACCTCAAGCTCATGGCAATCTTACTGCCTCAGCTTTCTGAGTACTGGGATTATGGACACGTACCACCATGCCCAGCTGTCCACTGTCTTTGAATATGTGTTAAAATTTATAACTAAAGGCTGGAAGTCGGGCATGGTGGCGCATGCCTGTAATCCCAGCACTGGGGAGGCTGAGGCAGAAGGATCAGTGTGACTTCGAGACCAGCATGGGCTACAAAAGTGAACTCAAGGCCAGCCTGAACTGCATAGTGAGACCCTGTCTCAAAAAGACAAAAACAAAACAAAAAACACTGGGCAGATTGCTGGGAACCACGGAAGCTGGAAATTGGTCATGTGTGTGAAGGCAGGACTAGACCTCAGTGCCTAAAGCAGTCAAGCTACCTCAGTTTTGAAAAAAGCATTCATGGAGTAAACCAGTGGGGTCCCCCTTCTGTCCCCTCTTAAACAGAAGCGTTCTTTCCCCCAATAAATATACTGTGCTCTGAACAAAAAGAAAGAAAGAAGGAAGGAAGGAAGAAAGGAAGGAAAGAAAGAAAGAAAGAAAGAAAGAAAGAAAGAAAGAAAGAAAGAAAGAGGCATCCTGCCTGTTTAATGTCGGCTGTTAGTCACTAGGCAACCTTGTTTCACGTGGTACTAACTTTGCAAAGGTATAAATGCCCACACTGTTGTTCCTGGGGTCCTGTGCTAATTAGGCAATGGGCCACCCCCTGGCCCAGCTCTTGTCTGTCTTTTTTTTTTTTTTTTTTTTTTTGTCTTTTTGAGACAGGGTCTCTCTATGCAGGTCAGGCTGGCTTTGAGCTCACTTTTGTAGCCCAGGCTGGTCTCCAACTCACAGTGATCCTTCTGCCTCAGCCTCCCAAATGCTGGGATTACAGGTGTGCGCCACCACACCTAGCTTCTTGTCTGTCTTTTCCTCTTTCCTGCACCATTTCTTCCTGGGGTACCCCGAGAGACACATGGAATCCTACAGCTGAACTTGGGTTCCATATCCATGGCTCCAAGTGCAACTTGCAGACAGGATTACATTGCTGCAGACACAGCGTATCATAGCGGGCCGTGATGGGCTTTACCCTAAGCTGTCTGGATCTGCCTGCTCCTAAACTGGCTCCTTAACTCCCTGGCTTCGTCATCAGAGCAGAACAGCAGCAGTGGGCCCTCCGTCGACCTCCTAGCCCCTGAAAGGGCGCAGCAGAGTGGGATGAAGCCGGAGAGAGGGAGTGGCCCCGTGGGGGTTGCTCGGGAGAGGAACTGCTCCTATCAAGAACAGTTTCTTGGAGTCCCCTTCTAAGTGACACTGTTTCAGCTTGTATCTCTGCCTTGTTCCTTTTAAAATTTACCCTCTAACTCCTACAGACATGGCCCAAGCTTCTGCTCCAGTCAGAAGTTGCTTATCTAGCCTGGCGTGGTGATGCGTACCTCTGAGCTTCTTGGGAGGCTGAGGCAGGAGGATCACAAGTTCAAGGCCAGATTGTGCAATTTACTGAGACTGTGCCAAAATAAAAATTAATCGCTGAGCCGAGTGTGGTGGCGCACACCTGTAATCCCAGCACTTGGGACGCTGGGTCAGGAGGATCACTGTAAGTTCAAGACCTGCCTGGGCTACAAAAGTGAACTCAAGGCCAGTCTGAACTACACACTGAAACCCTGTCTCAAAAAAAAAAAAAAAAAGAAAGAAAAGAAAAGAAATTATTCGCTGAGGTTCAACCCCTAATACTGCTAAATAAATAAATAAATACCAGTAGAAAAAGTCCTGTAGGGCTGGGGAGATAGCTAAGCGGTCCAAGTGCCTGCTTGGCAAGCGCAAGGACCCAGGTTTGATCCCCCAGTATCGCATGCCCTCCCAGCCCTGTACAGAGCAGGCCACTGAAACCAGAGGTGGTGGTGCACGCTTGTAATCTGATAGGTGTTTTCAGGTGGATGGCGCAGCAAAGAAACAGGTAGAAGGAAAAAAGGAAAGGGGCTTTGTTTTCTTTGAGGACTCGGGGAGAGAATATGGGGAAGGATAAGGAATGTTTTCTCTCTCGGTTAGAGGAAGGGAGGCTGAGGCTTTTACGGCCTTTTGCCAGGGGTGGTGTTTGGGTTTTTTTGTATTGTTAGAGAAGGGTCTACTGGGTCTTCAGGGTCTCACTACTAGATGGAACTCATAGTGATACGCCTGTTTACAGTCTCTGAAGAGCTGGGTAACAGGCTCGAGCCCCCACGCCCAGTCTCTTTGCCAGCTCAGGCATCCCTGAGATCAGGGCCCTCAAGGCACAGGGTTAGGGTGGAGTTTGGAGGAGGTGTTTACATAGACCTGAGAGAGGTGATAGGGGCTTTCCCTGAGGTGGTGGGAAAGGTGTAAATAAATTATGTCCTGGGCTAAGCTGGAAAAGAAGGGAGAGGTGGTCTTGGGAAGGTAGGCTTTTGTTTTAAGGGTATTAGTCATATTAAATGACTGCCATAATAACTTTAGCAATTCATACTAGGTCTTGAACCTATCATAATCCCAACACTGGGGAGGCTGAGATGGGAGGCTCACTAGTGATAGGTTCTGGCCCTAGTATAAATTGCTGAATCATTATGGTGGTCATCTAATATGGCTGAAGCCCTTAAAACAACAGCTTATCTTCCCAAAGACCACTTCCTCCTTCTTCTCCAACTCAGCCCAGGGTGCAATTTCCTTCCACTTGTCCCGCCACCTCTCGGAAGGCCCCAATCAGCTCCTCAGGTGGATCTAAACATCCTCCTCAAATCCCACCCCTGGTAAAAGGTCATAAAAGCCTCAGCCTCCCTTTGTTCCAATTCAGAGAATTCCTTATCTTCCCCAAATTCTCTCCATGTCCTCCAAGAGAATAAAGCCCTTTTCTCTTTTTCCTTCTGCCTGTTTCTCGGCTGCGACACCACAGAAAACCTATCAACTAGGAGTCTAGGCTGTGTAACAAGACCCTGTACCAACTCAATAAATAAATAAATAAACAAATAAATAAATAAATAAATAACCTAGTCACCCAGTTCCTGGTCCCGCTCTGGTCTCTAGTTGTCCTTCTGCTGCACAGCAGAGACTGCATGTGCTAAGACCAGTGCAGACCTAGTCAGGCCCTGGATACTCTGCCCGTGGAGAAAGGAGGGCAGTTTCTGCTCAGTTTGCAGGGAGAAGGAGCTTGGGATGGGACCAAAGACAGCCCACACACTCGTTTGATTAGCCAGGCACTATTTTTAAAATAGGACCACTCTGTGTGGCCCAGGCTGGCCTCAAACTCACAAGCCTCTGGCCTCAGCCTCCCGAGTGCTGGGATTACTGGCCTTCACCACTCATCTTGAACAATTAGGAGGAACTGGTAGGAATGATAGGAATCAAGCCCACTTAGTCCCTCTCTAAGCCTTAGAAATTGAAAACTAGTTATATTGAAAATAATCACGGAAAAGGGGGTGCTGGAGCACAGCCTGCAGGTAGGTGCATCTGGCCTCCCCACACTGTAGGAGTGCAAGGGTAATCTATGGATAAGCGAAGTGTGCAAACCGGGCTGGAAGGCTCTGTCTCTAAAAATGGGTATAGAGGGGCCGAAGGGAGGTAAGGGAAAGGGGGAAAAGCCAATTATAACATGTACAAGTACAAATTCTTTGTGGTGACTGTAGTCATCATGTACATCTAAAATGTACAAATGAAATCTAATTTGAAAAAATAATAAACATACAGGGGTCCGGCAGGATGGCTCAGTGGTCTAAAGCGCCTGCTTAGGAAAGCTTAGGCAGCTGCAGGGACCACGTTTCGATCCCTGGCACCACATGTTGCGTCAGCCCTGCCCTCAGGGCAGGCTGAGCCGGCCATAAAAATAAATAAATAAACAAACAAAAGTTCTGAAACAAGAAATAAAATAAAATAAAAATAATGAACATACAAAATGAAATTTGATACAGTACACAATTAAGGAATGGTAGCTGAGGAGATAGCTCAGTAGAATAAGCACTTGCCTGGCAAGTGCAAGGGCTTGAGTTCAATCCCCGGTTCCACAAAAAAAAAAAAAAAAAAAAAAAAAACGGTAAAGGACTGGTAAGGCTGACCCAGACTTGGAATGCCCACTAGTTGGAGACTAGAGACAGTGGGACCCTAAATTTGAGATCAGCCTGGACATCTGAGTCAGATCCAGTCTCAAAAGAATAGAAAAAGGACTGCCGTTTTAGGCTAAGTGGTGCAGCATTTGTCTGGCATGTGTGAGGCCCTAGGTTCAATCTCCAGTGCTGAAAGAACAAAAAAGACTGATACTTTTAGCCTAATGTTCTCATGTAATAGTCTTTTTATTTGTTTGGTTTGGGCTCTTTTTTTTTAATGAGTTAGGGCCTCATCATGTAGTGCAAACCAGCCTTGAACTCACTGAGTAACCCAGGCTAGCCTGGGAATTGCGGCAACCCTTCTGTCTCAGCCTCCCTGAAGGCTGCTATTATTACAGGATGTGCTACCAGGCCTGGCTAGAAATAGCACTTTTAAGTTAAAATCTGTACACCATAACTTGTGCTTTGTGACCAGAAATTTGTAACTGCTATCAGTGGCTGGGTGTTAGTACACACATCACGGCTTCTCAAGGTAGGGCCAGACTCTGCTTTTATTTCTCCTACCCTAGCAGAGTTCAGAAAGACTACCCACCCCCAAAAAAAGCACAATAAAGACACGGGCTGCTCCTGCACTCCTGCGCTGCTCTGCTGCCTGCTGCTCCTGCCCCCTGCTGCTGGCACCTGCCTCTGTGTGTGCTCTCTGGGGACCTCATGTATGTAAAACTCCTCAGCTTTCTCAGCCCGACAGATCCTCTTCAGAGCTTGAGAAGACTCGGGCTGACCCGGCTGCCCAGGTGGTGGCCACAGCCAGTCCACCATGATAGGAGTTGGGCACGCTGGTCGCCTAACCCATGGAAAGCCTGGGCAGTGGTACAGCCACGGGTCCAGGGCTCAGTTTCCTCGCACCCTGATTGGCCCTGGGTTTTCTCTTGGAGGACTTGGGAGTGGTAAAGCATTGCCAACCATGACACCCATAATTTGGCCTTTTTTTTTTTTTTCCTTTCCTTTCATCTTCTTCTAGATCCTAATTTTTTTTTTTAAGATAAAATCTTTAAACTTTATTTATTTATTTCTGTTATGGGTGGCTCAGCCTGCCCTGGGCATGGGGCTGGTGCAGCATGTGGTGCCAAGGATCAAACCACAGTCCCTGCAGTTGCCTGAGCTTGTCTAAGCATGCGCTTTAGACTGCTGAGCCATCTCACTGGCCCTTAGATACTGATTATTGAGCACAGAAAAAAGCCATGTCCAGCAACTGGGACACAGGGCCCTGGCGGCCTATCTGCAAACCTAGCAGGATCTTTGGAATATACCGGATCTTTCTCTCTCTCTCTCAGAGTAGGCGGCAGCTGCGGCTTCTTTTGCAACTACAGCCAAGAGTAAGGCTTGGGGTCTTCAGTGCAAGAAGAAAGAAGAGTTGTTGAAACAGCTGGATGACCTGAGGGTGGAGTGGCCACAGCTGCATGTCACCAGAGTGACGGGCGGGTGTCATCCGAACTCTCCAAGATCTGAGTTGTCCCCAATCCATTGCCCGTGTTCTCACTGTCATCCACTAGACCCAGAAAAAAACCCTCAGGAAATATTATAAGGAGAATAAGTACAAGCCCCTGGACCTGCGGCCCAAGAAGACACGAGCCATGTGTCACTGGCTCATAAGCAGGAGGAGAAGCTGAAGGCCAAGAAGCAGCAGCCGAAGGAGCGGCCGTACCCTCTGTGCAAGTTTGCCATCAAGGCTTGAGCAGCTTGACAATAAAACCCAAACTCTGAAAAAATAAGAAGAGGAGTACACTGGGCATGGGCACATTCTCTTAAGAAACAAGTGGGAGACAGGCATGGGTGGCACCTGCCTGTGATCCTAGAACATGGGAGGCTGAGGCAGGAGAAGGAAACCACTATTTTTTTTTTTTTTTTTTTGTACTGGGGATTGAACTCAAGGCCCCTGTGCGTGCCAGGCAGGCACTTAAGTTGCTGAGCTATCTCCCTGGCCCTGAGGAAGGAGAATTGTTTCAAGACAAGACCAGCCTGGGCTACAAAGTGAGCTCAAGGCCAGCCTGAATTGCATAGTGAGATCCTGTCTTAAAAAAGACAAAAAGAAAAAGAAAGAGGGAGAGAGAGAGAAAGAGAGAGAGAGAGAGAGAGAGAGAGAGAGAGAGAGAGAGAGAGAGAGAGAGAGAAGAAACCAACCAGTGGGTGTCTAGGAAAGAATCATCAACAGTATCATTTTTTCTTCCTTGGAAGCCTTTTCAGGTATGTCGGTTCTTGGGCCTTTGACATAAGCAGCCATGGAAACCTGGACATAAGCAACCTCCTACCTGCCCTGCTCGGCTGTCCCTTATTCTGCTCAGGCTCTGGGGCTTGGGATTCTACATTACTCAAATTTCTGTTGAAAGAAGTAAGGGTATCTAATCTGACGCAGGAGAAGGGAGGAGGCCCATATGCTTGCCAAAAATTGCTTGGGATTTTTGGTGTCGCCCTTCTGAGATTTTCCATTATCCCACCAGGGGAGGGTCATCCTCTGACACTTACTAAGGTGAGGACTAAAGCCACGAAGGCTAGAGACACTGCAGGCCGAGATCCTCATCAGTTCATGATCATCACCACCCTCTGAGCATCCAACAAGCCTCTCTTCAATCCATACATGCTGGGGTTCTGCCTGCCCTGTGGCCTTTTGTTTCTCATGGAAATTTAAAAAAAAAAAAAAAAAAGGAGGCTTTAATTCTACTAAAAGGGTGAGATTTCCTGAATGTCAAACAAATGTCATCATCTAATCACATGATGAACTAAGATGGCTGCCAAACACGCTTAAACCAGGTGGCTGACTCACATGATGTACCCAAACGGCCACCAAACATGGCAGACAGGTGGACTGGGTTGAAGAAAGGCCCTGAAAAAGCAGCTCACTAAGGATACACAGAGGTAAAAGACCATTTAGAAGAAAAGTACAGATAAGACTTACTTATCTGGTGAGATAGCTCCGCAGCATAAGCACCTGCCTGGTAAGTGCAAGGTCCTGAGTTTGATCCCCAGTCCCTCTCTCAATAAAAGACTTGTAGTGCAAAAGTGGGGACACTGGGGTAACCAGCTACTCCAGCAGGAGACCAAGTTACCAATAGCTATTTTTTAAGTGTGAGAAAGATCAAGGAAGCATCATAGAGAATAGAGAATAAGCCGGGCGTGGTGGTGCATGCCTGTAATCCCAGCACTCGGGAGGCTGAGGCAGGAGGATCGGTGCAAGTTCGAGACCAGCCTGGGCTACAAAAGTGAACTCAAGGCTAGCCTGAACTGCATAGCGAGACCCTGCCTCAAAAAAAAAAAAAAAGAGAATAGAGAATAAAAACATGGGAGGGGACCATACTGAGCTCTAGGTCATATACATGTATTCTAAACAGTCTGTTCCGTGACTAGGTTAATAACAGGTTCTCTAAAAGCTCCTAACTGACTCATACTGAAAACAGAAAAGAGAAAAAAGGATAAACTTGAGGTGGACCTGGTGGGCCTCTTTTAACAGCTGGGAAAAACAGAGGCCATGTACTTTTCCTCCCCTCCTTCATGTTGCGGTACACATTAGGAAACTCTACCGGGCACCATGAGAAAACTTCCTGAGTTCTCCAGCTTTCTGTAATTTTTAGCACCCTCTGGCTCCCTGCCTCTCCCTGATAATCAACTTCAGCAAAAATGTTAAAGGACTTGAGTTCTCTGACAGATGAAAGCCCAGACGGGAGGGAAGGCACAAGAAGGGGATTTAGGCTTACTTAGAGGAAGGAAAGAAACGAAGCCATTCCTTCTTGGTTTGAGAGAGAAACAAAACTTTGCCCAAAGGGGTGTACTTCCTGGCTGGCTTTCCAAAAATGTTATTGGGGTTCTAGTGTTCTAGGGTGTTGGGACTCCTTTTTGAGATGCTTTCTGAGTTCTCGGTGTCCTGAACAAAGAATTGCATAAGACAAAAGAAGAAGATTTAGAGTCATTAAAGACAGGAAAAGAAAAAAGTACACTCAGCAGGGTGAGAGTTGATCACAGTGAAAGAGTGCAGCGACCATGAGGAAAACGGTGGCCATTTTTTTGTCTCTCCCCGCTCTGGGCCCACACCAGATCTAGGCCACTCAACAAAAACCTGCTTGGGTTCACCTGAGAAGAATTGAAAATAGCAGTTTCTGATTGTCCCAGAGGTAGAGCGTTGGGAATGTGTGTCCTGGATCCCTGTGAGTGACAGGTCATTGCCCACACACCCAGCAGGCTGCCCGTGTCCCACTCTCCTGCCTCAGTGAAGAGTGAAACTAGTGATGTCACATGTAAAGGACTGAGATTAGCGTCTGGCACCGAGGAAATGTTTCCAAATCTGGGCTTTTTCCTCCAGTCTTTTTGTCTCTTATCAATTAAAAGTCAAGCTGAGCGTGGCAGCCTGTTTGTAATCCCAGCTACTCTGGAGGTCAAGCCAGGACAACGTGAAGGCCCTGTGCTCAGTACCCACGATGTAAAAAGAAGGAAAGGAAGGAAGAGATGAAAAAGAAGACAGTCTGGGGACAGTGTGAGCGCTCACGTGTGCTGCAGCAGGGTCCTCAGGCAGGCCTCGCCTCTGGCCACACTCAGCCTCCTTCACTGTCTGCACGCTCAGCCATGGTAATGGGGTCACTGGAGCAGCCCACCGGAGGCCCTGTGTTTCAGGAGTCACGCTGTGGCAAAGCCACACTCTGCAAGGCTGCAGTGCCACCCGATTTCAGAGCAGGATCAGAACCAAGTTCTTACTGGCAGTGAGTGAGGAGATGAGCTCCCTCCCCTGCAGGCGGGCCAGACATGTCCTGCAAGGATGCTGCTGCCCAGGGCCTGTGAGGTGCAGGGCCCTGTGCTAATCTGCACAGGGAGGAGGGTGCGGCCTGGGTGTGCATCAGGGCCCCTCCCCCCACGGGACAGCCTTGCCACTGTGCTGGGTGCTGTTTGAAAGGCTCCAGCTCTTACCAAATGTCAGCCAGGTGTGTTCACGCCTGTAACCCCAGTACTTGGGAGGCTGAAGCAGAGGATCATTGTGAGTTTGAGACCAGCCTGGACTCCAAAGTGAGCTCGAGCCAGCCTGAGCTGCACAGCAAGACCCTACCTCAAAAAGATAAAGAAAAAAAAGTCTGATACAGGAGCACTGCTAGGAGTTATAGCCTGCCTGGGGTTACACAGTAACTTCAAAATCAGCATACGTTACATAAAGACTCTGTCTCAGAAAAACATGGTGGCACAGACCTGTAATCCTAGCCCTGAGGAGCCTAAGGCAGAAGGATCCTGTGAGTGGAAGGCCAACTACATAATGAGTTCAAGGCCCAGCTGGACGATATAATAAGAACCTGTCTCAAAAAAACCTATAAAACAACAGGTACAAATTCCTTATGATGAATAAGGTTTGATGGTTTGGATCCTTTCTTTTTGTGGTACCGGGGATCAAACTCAGGACCTTGCTTGCACTTGCCAGGCAGACACTTTTGCCACTGAGCTATCTCCCTAGCAGATGAGTAGGATCATTATGTATATCTGCATTGTACCAATAAATCTTGTGTGTGTGTGTGTGTGTGTGTGTGTGTGTGTGTGTGTATACTGGGAATCAAACTCAGAACCTCACCCTTGCTAGACAGATAGCTATGCCACTGAGCTATATCCTCAGACCTGTACCAATAAACTTAATTTAAAAAAAAAAAATCACAAAACAAAACCAATAACACTAAAACACTACTTACTTTGAAATTCAGTAGTTCTAAATCAGGGCTGGAAAGATAGCTCAGTGGTCTAAAGCACCTGCTTAGGCAAGCTTAGACAACCACAAGGACCAAGGTTTGATCCTTGGCACCACATGCTGTGCCAGCCCCACCCCTAGGGCAGGCCAAGCTGACCATAACATAAATAAATAAAGTTTAAACCTTAAAAAAAAAAGTTCTAAATTAAAATCTTGCCTGGCATGGTGGCCCAGGCCTATAATCTGAGCACTCGGGAGGTTGAGGCAGGAAGACTGTAGCAAGTGCAACAGCAACACAAAGTGAGCTCAGGGTCAGTATGAGCTACACTGAGGCCGTATCTCAAAAAGACTAAATAAATAAACAAATAAATAGCATGATCCTCTTGAGTTCAAGGCCAACCTGGGCTGCTTATTGAGTTCAAGGCAGCCTAAAGTACATATCAAGACTTTGTCTCAAAGAAAGAAAGAAAGAAAGAAAGAAAGAAAGAAAGAAAGAAAGAAAGAAAGAAAGAAAGAAAGAAACAAAGAGAAGCTGGGTGTGGTAGCACACACTTGTAATCCTGGCACTTGGAAGGCTGAGGCAGGAGAATCATTGTGAGTTTGAGATAAGCTTGGGCTACAAAAGTGAGCTGAAGGCTAGCCTGAGCTGCATAGCAAGATTCAAAGAGACAAAATTAATTATTTAATTTAAAAAAGAAAAAGAAAAAAAATTTAAAAAGAAAAGGAAAAGGAAAGAAACCCTTTCTTGGAGTGGCAATCAAGGTGAATCTATGTAGTAGTGTCTGAGGTACTGGGGCTTGAGCCCAGGACCTTCCCTTCCCTAGGTCTTGTTTTTTAGTTTTGGGGTAGAGTCTTTAATAAGTCACAGGATTGCCTGCACAGGGCTGAAACTTTGTCGTTCTCCTGCCTCAGCTGCCCAGAAGCCAGATTGGAGGAACGCACTGCCACATCTGGCTAAATGATAGGTTAAGTTTAGTTTTTGTTTTTGGAACTGGGGATCAAACTCAGGAGCCTACACTTGTAAGGCAGGTGCTTATGCAGCCGAGCTATTTCCCTAGCCCTGTAGGCTAAGTTTATTTTTATTTTTTGTATTTAGTACAGGGTCTACAGGGTCTCACTACGCAGATCTGACTCATGGTGATCCTCCTGTTTTCAGATTCCCAAGCACTGGGATTACAGGAGTGTACCATCAAGCCCAGTCTCAGTATGCCTTGAGGGTGGGGCCAGCATGGCACATCAGGGATTGAACTCTGGTCCCTGCGTCTGCCAAAGCAGGCAGTTTGGTCCACTGAGCTATCTGGCCAGCCCACACTACAAGCTAAATTTAAATATTGAAATTTATTTATTTATTTATTTATGTATGTATGTATTTTTTAAGGGAGGGTCTATAGGGTGTTCAGGGACTCACCATTAGGTCAGACTTGTAGTGATCCGCCTGTTCACAGCTTCCCAAGAGCTGGGATTATAAGCACATGCCACCATGCCCAGTCTCAATTACCATCTCAGCTTGCCCTGGGGTGGGGCTGGTGTAGAATGTGGTGCCGGGGATCAAACTGTGGTCCCTGCAGTTGCCTAACCTTTCTTAAGCAGGTGCTTTAGACTGCTGAGCTGTCTTGCCAGCCCACAAATATTGAAATTTAATCTGGAATAATCTGAGGAATTGGGAGCTGTTTCCCCAGAAGCTCAGAAGGTATTTATAATAGCAACAGAGAAAAATAAACAGCCCCTGTAGAAAGAACAACTCTGAAGGAGAGGCCAGGCTGAATTTAAAGCTTAGTCCCTGCAGATGGACAGCAAAGCACCACAGATGGAGCAACTGGAATCAGGATTTGGAAAAGGCCCGAGAGCGCGTCCCAGTGCTGGCAAGCGTTGCAGACAGCAATAAATGCACGGGAAGATCTTCAGCAGCACTGGTCATTCGAGCAATGCGAACTCAAACGACAATGAGATTCCATCTCATCTCAAAGAAGGGCTACCATTAAGAAGTCAGCCAATAACAAACATTGGCAGGGCTGTGGAGAAAAAGGAACCAACTTTCTGCACTGCTGGTGGCAGTGCAGACTGGTACAAACACTATAGAAATCAGCGTAGAGAGTCCTTAGAAAGCTAGAATTGGAGGTCCCACTCGAGCCAGCTATTCACCTCCTGGGTATTTTTCTGCAAGAACTGGAAACCTTATACCACAGCAATATAAGTACATCCGTGTTTACAGCAGTGCAATTTGTCATAGCTAAATCCTGGAAATGACTGAGATGCCCATCAAATGAGGAATGGATAAAGAAGATGTAGCATTTTTACACAATGGAGTGTTGTTTGGCTATAAAACAGGATTGTTATTAATTTTTTTTGGTTTTTTTTGGAGACAGGGTCTTGCTATACAGTTCAAGCTAGCCTTGAGCTTGCTTTGGTAGCCCAGGCTGATCTTGAACCTGCAATGATCCTCCTGCCTCAGCCTCCCCAGTGCTGGGATTATAGGTGTGTGCCACCATGCCCGGCTAAAAGAGGATAGCTTTTGGGGTAAAGAGATGTGGCTAGAGAGAATATTCCATTTTTCTTTCTTTTAATGTATTTTGTACAGGATCTTGCTACTCAGCTGAAGTTCATGATCCTTCTGTTATCAGCCTCCGCAGCACTGGAATTACAGGTGTGCACCAGCATGCCCTGTCTCAGTGCCTGGCTCAGCATGCCCAGGAGTGGGGCTGGTGCAGCCTGTGGTGCATGGATTGAGCCCCTGTCCCTGCACTTGCCTAAGCCCTTAGTCCACTGAGCTATCTTACTGGCCCTAGAGAAGGTACTCTTTTTTTTTTTCCCCTCCGTGTATGGTACCAGGGAGTGAACTCAGGACCCTGCACTTGCCAGGCAAGCACTTATTCCACTCAGCTATCTCTCCCTGGCCTGAGATGGCACTCTTAAGTGAAATAAATCAGACCCACATGTGCAAACATCATTTTGTCTCCTTAGTGTGAGAACCTGAAAGAAAATAAAATCTGAAGGGTACAATTGATACTGGGAAAAGGGAATGAGCTTATTCAAAAGGAAAGAATTACTGAGCTGAGGACAGGAGAGAGAGCAGGGGTGGAAAGAGTTTTATATCTGTATGTAAGCAGGATGGTTTGGACAACTGTTCTGTGAATTTCTTCTGGTCCATGGAAAGGAGCAGTCAATGCTTATTTGTGTGTGTGTGTGTGTGTGTGTGTGTGTGTGTGTCTTTTTTTGATTGCCCTTTTTCTCTTCTTAATTTCATATACATATATTTCTTTCTTCTTCCAATTTTGCATGCATGTATCTGGTAATGTGAACAACTAGTTAGATGACAACACTGTGCGTTACAACAAATGCTGTGAAATTCATATTATTTTGCTAAATGAAATTCTGTACCACTTGTAATTTTTGTTTTAATCCTATTTTTTACTCTCTTTAAAAATTTTTCAAAATTAAAAAGGAGCTGTTCTTCTAGATCTATGTCAAAATTTTCAACATGCTAATATGGCAGTACCTCCTCAGTTCATGAAGTGAATTCTTTTCATGATACTGGTTGCAAGACAAAGTGGATGAGAATAGCATTACCTTACTCCACAAACAACTCTTTCCACAATTCGAGTCACAAACGAAGCTGGACAAGAACAGAATGAAATTTCCTCATGAGGTCAATATTAAACCTAACCATTGAATGGTGATCTTTTTTTTTTTTTTTTTTTTTTTTTGTCTTTTTGAGACAGGGTCTTTCTATGCAGTTCAGGTAGGCCTTGAGCTCACTTTTGTAGCCCAGGCTGGTCTCGAACTCACACCGATCCTCCTGCCTCAGCCTCCCAAGTGCTGGGATTACAGGCGTGTGCCACCACGCCCAGCTGAATGGTGATCCTTTTGTCTCAGCCTCTGAAGGGCTGAGATTTCATGTGTATGCCACCTTGCCTTCTCATTTAGCCCTAGAGATTGAGTCTACAGTCTTTGCACTGAGTTACATACCCAGTTTTTTTTTTTTTTTTTTTTTTTTTTTAGTTAAATCGTGGTTTTGGGGCTGGTGAGATGGCTCAGTGATCTAAAGTGCCTGCTTAGGCAAGCTTAGGCAACCTCAGGGACTGCGGTTTGATTCCCAGCACCATATGCTATGCCAGCCTCGACTCCAGAGCAGGTTGAACTGGCCATAACATTAAAAAAATAAATAAATCATGGTTTTATTGCTTGAGTGCATAAATTTATGCTGCCAGGGCAGAGGCTGTGGCTGACTCATATTTCCAGTTTGGGGGGAGGACTCGAGTCTCCCAGGGGTTTTGTTGTTGTTTTGTTTCGAGACAAGTTCTCACTAAATTGATAAATTATCCTGGCTGCCCTCAAACTTTTGATCCTCCGGCCTCAGCCTCCCGGAGTTCCGCGATTACAGGAGTGTGTCTCGTATTGTTGCGTAACACGCCATGCCCGTGTCTTTCACAGTAGACAGCCGTGATGAGGAGGCGGCCGTCGCTCAGTCTGACCCCGGCACTGGGTGTCCCGCGCTGCAGGAGCGCCAGCCTTGTCTGTGTGCAGCAGCTCCCCCTGTGCCAGGGCCTGTTGCCCCTGAAGAGGGCCACTTCTGGCTTTCTAGCCGTTTAGCCACGCAGATCTCACTGCTTCTCCAGGTCAGCCATGAAGGTGACCTCGGGCTTACTGAGCCTCCCACAGGGCAAGGCGACAAAGCTGATAGAATTACCGCGTTCTCCGTGGGCCCCCCAGCCAGGCCTGCTCCCAGCCCACCCTCCCTCACCTCCAGCGCTGTCCTTTTCTCTCCTACAAACGCTGAATTGAAGCCGCGAGCAGTGATGTATACCTGCAGCCCTGGTCACTTGAAAAGCTGAGGCAGGAGCCTCCCGAGTCCAAAGCCCGCGGAGGAAATGAAGTGAGACCACCTCAGAGAAGAAAAGGGCCGAGGGTCCGACTCAGTGCTAGAGCCCCCTGCTCCACAGACTTATCCTCAGCACCACAAAATTTGATCTGTTTAAGATTTTAAAATTAATAATAGGATACTGAGGGAATTTGACTGAACTTGGGAGATACAAAAGTTCTGTTTTGTTACACAGGTCTTGCTTTAACTTGCTCTTAACCACCCAGCAGAAAAGTTTAACCATGAGGCATAAAATGTAAAGCTGGATTAGTGTGCTGAGCTGTAAAAGGCTTAAGTCAACAGCTTCCAACATTGCCAGTTCTACTGGACTATGTATGTAACCACTTTCTCTTAGTTCAATGAGAAGAAATTTTTTGTATCAACAATGATTAGAAAAATTATCATGTCTACATTCTGCCTCTGTATAACTACTAAGAGGACAACATTTTATTGAGAACGTACTACTAATGTTTTTGAAAAAAATAAAATATTAAAAAACAAAATGAAATAAATAATCAGTCCAGGGAGATAGCTCAATAAAATAAGCTCTTGCCTGGCAAGCACAACGTCTTGAGTCCAATCCCTGGCACCTCAAATAAAATAAATAAAATAAAATAAAATGAAATAAAATAAAATAAAATAAAAATAGGGCCAGTGAGATAGTTCAGCAGTTTAAAGTGCCTTCTTAGGCAACCGCAGGGACTGCGGTTTGATCCCTGGCTCCACATACTGTGCTAGCCCCACGCCCTGGCCAGGCTGAGCTGGCCATAATATAAATAAATAAAATTTAAAAATAAAAATAAATAAATAATCAAGAAGGAAAAAAAAAAAAAAAGGAAGGGAAGCCACTGTCACCGGATGCGGAGCTGCTGCAGCTCCCAGAACCTCCTCACAATGCCGTTGGAAAAGACCTTCAAGCAACATTGCACCTTCGAACAAAGGATCGACGTCCAGCTCCTTGGAGAGCAGCATTTCACCAAGATTCCGGTGATCACAGCGTGACACAAGGGTGAGAAGCAGCTGTCTGTCTTGGGCAAAACAAAGTTCCTGGTCCCTCACTGCGTCAACATGGGCGAGCTCATCATGATCATCAGGCTCTGGCAGCTCAACTCCAGCCTGGCCTTCTTGCCGCTGGTGAATGGCTACAGCACGGCAAGCGTGTCCACGCCCAGCTCAGAGGTGTACCAGAGAGAGGAAGGCGAGGGTGGCTTCCTGTTTCTCTGATGTGCGCCTCCCAGGAGACCTTCGGGCCAGAGCTGACTGTGTGTGCCTAGGAGAGTGCATGGAAGTCCCCGAACCCTTGCCAAGGAGAAAAAGGGACGTTACAACCGAGAAGGCTCAGCTGACGCAGTCAGGACGTCAGGACAGTCTTGTTCCCACCTAGGAGTTTCAGGAAGTTTTTTTCGTGTGTTTGTTTTTGTCTTGTTGAGACAGGTCTTGCTATGCAGTTCAGGCTGGTCTGGAACTCACTTTTGTAGTCCAGGCTGGTCTCAGACTCACACCGATTCTCCAGCCTCAGCCTCCCAAGTGCTGGGATTGCAGACGTGCGCCGCCATGCCCAGCTAGGAAGTTGTTTTTGGATTTCATACAGAAAAACTGAGTTCCAGTCAGCACACTTAGCTTTGGAAAGCCCTAGTGTTTGACCTCAGCTATCTTGTTTTCAATTGTTTAGAAGTTTAAAAATAAAATACTTTGCATCCTAAAAAAAATACAAAAATAATCAAGTTGGACGTGATAGCACAGGCCTGCGACTCCAGCCTTTGGGAGGCTGAGTTGCTGTATTAAAACAAGTGTGAGGATACACAGTGAGTTCAAGTGCAGCCTGAGCTGCACGGTGAAGCCTATCTCAGAAGGACAAAGTAGGTACCAAACTGGAAAGAAAGAACTAAGAGTGTCTCTATCTTTCTCTCTCTCTCTCTCTCTCTCTCTCTCTCTCTCTCTCTCTCTCTCTCTCTCTCTCTTTTTGGCATTGGGAATCAAACACAGGACCTTATACTTACCAGGCAGGTACTTGTGCCACTGAGCTGTGTCCCTGGCCCAAAGTGTCTCTTCTTAGATGTCCTAAGCCCCTCGCCTGGCACAGGGAGGGGCACCCAGGGCTTTGTGGTGGCGGGGCCAGGGCTCTACACTGAGCCACACCCCAGCCTCAATTATTTTTTCCTCCACTGCTGAGTATCAGACATGATCTTTTACTGGGATTGCCGGTACAGGCGCTTAAACCACCAAGCTAAGCTGAAAGCCCTCCCAAAAGTCATAATCCTATACATAGCAAAGTCTAACAGTTACATCATAACACACACACACACACACACACACACACACACACACACACCACCACCACCACCACCACCACCACCACCGCTGGAGCTAATAAATGTGTGCGGCAAAATAACATCACATAAAATCAGGCCCCCATCTGTCGTGTTTGCACATGTTAACAATGAGCAACCCAAACAGGAAATCAGCTAGAGGGCATGAAAATGAGCCCTGCGCTCCTGAATCAACTGCGCCAAGCTGGTGAGAGGCACGCACAGTGAAAACTCCACATGAACTGCTGAAAAAGCTTGATGAAAACAAAATAAATGGAAAACACTCTGTGCTCTTGGGAGACACAAAATTGCTTCGTCAGTGTCATGCCACCCTCATCAGCCGGCAGAGTGGATGCTACCCCTGTCAGAACCCCAGGGGAAAGTTCCTGAGAATGGGAAAACTTCACCCTGAAACTCCTATGAACTCTGGAAGGACCCACCCCAAAAGAGGGATATAAGGTTGTGAAAGATTAAGCTTTGAGATCTCGTTTTTTTATTTGTTTCTCTCAAATGCTGAAAATATAGTCCATGACCTCTCTCATGCTCAGCAGGGGCTCCTGGAGCTGCTCTCCACCATAGAGTGTCATGTTGCATGATTTTGAGAGTGACCTATTGTGATGTACCCACCTGCAGGCCCAGCACTCAGGAGGTGGGGGCTGGAGGATCGCTGTGAGTTCAAGGCCAGCCTAGGCTGTAGAGTGAGAGTCTGTCTCCCCCTTCCCCACCACTTATTACTTCCTTGGCACTATATTTCATATCTTGCCTGGTAAATAAGTCAGAAATCTTTAAGTAATGCACAGCTCTGATATGGGGAAATTCTAGGTACCAAATACACTGAGTTTGCATTCTTTGAAGTTGAAGAATGAATTCTAAGAATAGCAGAGGTTAAGTATGAAAATCTATTGGAAAAAAGGAATGGGGAACAGGAATAGATCCTGAGAGACAGGAAGGGTCCTGAATGGGTTGCCAAGGAGCCCACTTCTCAAAGTAAGTTTTATAGAAGAAAATCATGAGGCAGGCAAAGTGTGGGTCAAACTTATGATCATCTGATCTGGGCGCAGTGGCACATGGTGGCATACGTCTGTAATCTCAGCACTCAGGAGCCTGGAGCAGGAGAATCACTACAAATCTGAGACCAGCCTAGGCTACAAAGTGAGTTCAAGGCCAGCCTGAATGGCATAGTGAGACCCTGTCACAAAAAGAAAAAAAAAAATTATGATCAACTGATGAGATTGTAAGTATAGTCCCTTAGCTAATATTGATTCAGTGGTAGCAAGGGCACATGGGTGACATCATTCACATTACTCAATAATCTATAGTCTTGCCGGGCATGATGGAGCCTGCCTGTAATCCCAGCATTTGAGAGGCTGAGCAGGGGAATCGTTACAAGTTTGAGGACAGTCTGGGCTACAGAGTGAGCTCAAGGCCAGCATGAGTCGCATGGCAAGAGCCTGTCTCAAAAAGACAAATGATAATAATAATGATGATAGTAATAATCTACAGTCTTTATTCTTAGTGGGTGGGAGAGGATGAGATAGCAGAAAATCTCTGAAGGGTGACACCAATACTCTCCGGCTTCTGTTTGTCCCTCAGGGAAGTATGCAAATCTGGCCATTGTGACTTTAGTGACCAGATGCTCCTCCAGCCTCATCCTGATGTGGCCCCCTCTTCTGTGGTAACTCTCTGGAGGACCCAGCCCTGTCTGACAGCCTACTGTTTCTACCTAACTTAGCTGTCAGCAGCCGTTCCACCATCTATCTCCCTCGACCCCTCATACAGTCACCAGGGTCCATTGATTGTTTATTTTTTTTAATAGTTGTTTTTTTGTGTGTGTGTATGGCCAGATCAGCCCACCCTGGGGATGGGGCAGGCAGAGCATGTGGTACCAGGGGTCAAACCATGGTCCTTGCACTTTGCCTAAGTCTGACTAAGCTGGTGCTTTAGACCACTGAGCTATCTCACCTGTGTCCTCCAGGGACACTGAGGGAGGTCCTCATTATTAAGCTCTTATTATTGTCTCTGATTATATTATTGTCATTTACATTTTCAACATAGGCACATCCAGTGCAAGGTAAATTTAGTTTACATTCTGTGACTAATTGAGGTTTAAAAGATCAGGGTCAGCAGGGTATGGGGGCTCACACTTGTAATCCTAGAGGCAGGGGGCTGTCAAGTTTGAGGCCAGCATGGGGAATTTATGGAGACCCTGTCTTGAAAAGCAATCAAAAGGGCTGGTGGTATAGTTCAGTGATAAAGGACTTGCCTTGTTTATGTAAGGCTGGGTTCCACCCCCGCTCAGCAAAAAATATAAAGAAAAAGTGAAATAATAAAATGTATTTGTATTGTTTTTTATGTATTTGTTACGGGGTCTCACTGTGTCACTCAAACTCATAGTGACCTTCCTGCTTTCAGCCTTCCCAGGGCTGAGGTTACAGGAATCGCCATCAAGCCCAGTCTCTACGGCAGGCTCAGTGTAGTGCTGCATGTGGTGCCAGGGATTGAACCCCGGTCTCTGCTCTTGCTAAGCAGGTTCTTAGACCACTGAACTATCTCGCTGGCCCTGTATTTGTAGGTTTTGCCACAATAAAAAATAAATGAGGCTGGAGATGTAACTCAGTGGTAGAGCATCGTTGAGGCCTTAAGTTCAAAGCCCAGTCCAACAGCAAAGCAAAGCAAACACTAGCCCAGCCCTACTGCAACAACACCTCTAGCCTGTGGTTGTCTCTGTGTTGGGGCTGGTGGGGTTCTAGATTCACTGGGCCCTGTTCCAGGACATTACCCCTGGTAAGGGAGGGGATCAGGACAGCGGTATCAGAGAAGGAGCAACTCTGGCACTTTCAGTCTCTTGCTGGACAAGTGTGATTGCCAGGAGACCCAGGAGAGAGTGACCCTCAGTCTAGCTTGGGGATGTCTATGTATACAGCTCACATGTCATGGAGGATTCCTTTGGAGAATCTGGCCATGTCAGAGGGTTAGCTGGTTCTGGTTTTGATTTTTTGAGACAGAATCTTGTTACACAATTCAGGCTGGCCTTGAACTCATGCATTTCCCAGGCTGGGCTGGAACTTGTGTGATCCTGCTACTTCAGCCTGCTGAATGCTGGCATTATAGGCATGCACCACAGTGCCCCTTGTGCGTGCCTGCTTTTGTGGGGTTCCCTTCTGGATGCTGTGCCCACTTTGGATTCTGGGAGAGTCCTGGCAGAGGGAGCCTGTCCAGGAGGGCCCAGCCCTAAGAGCATGTAAGTGTTTTATGAATTAAGCACAGTAAGGGGCATAGCTGATGCTAGAAGTAATAGCTTCTGGCCCTCATATGAAAATTGCTGAATGACTATGGTGGTCACATAAGATGGCTGAATTCCTTAAAACAAAAGCTGATCTTCCCAGGGACCACTTTCTCCCCCTCTCGCCCAGTCCTGGATACCTTTCCTGCACACAGGGCAGACCCTAATCACCTCTTTCTTGTAACTGAAACTGCTCCTTAAACTCCTCCCCTAGCAAAAGTCCACACAAGCCTGAGCTTTCTTTGTCTCAGATGAGAGGACTCCCTGCCTCCCTGGGGTTCTCTCCTTGAGAGCGAGTCCTTCGAGGCCTCCTTTACCTTTCCTATCTCTTTTCTGTGCTGCTGCTGAAAGAAACCTAACAAGAAGCACTACTAGAAAGGAAGAAATAAGCAGTGTCCAAGGCTTCCTTCAAGTGACCTGAGGGCTCCACTGACTGACAGACTGACAGACTGCCACACTGCCCCCCACCAGTAGTTCTTCTGGAAGGGCTCTACCTGAAATCAGCATATCTGAAGCTCACAATAGCCACTGCCTTGTTTACTGATGAATAAAACAGGAAGGTAGCAAGAGAAGAAAAATCTCCATCAAAGTACTGTGGTTTGGGGCCAGGGAGATAGGTCAGGGGCACAAGTGCCTGCCTGGCAAGGGCAAGGTCCTGAGTTCTATCCCTGGTTCTGAAAAAAAAAAAAAAAAAAAATCATGTCCCTAGAAAAAGGCAGCGAAATGGAAATTCCAAATAAATACCCATCTCTCTGGAGCCCCAATGCTGTATGAAAACAGGAGTGAGCATGTTATAAAGACCCAGGTGTCTTCTCCTAACCTGGATCTTATCAGGCTAATTTCTCTCTAACAATGTGTACAGCAGATGCCCCTACCCCCAGCCTTTCTGGGGCAAACCCTAACTCTTAGGGTTTGCTTTCCCTCCCCTTCGTGGTGCTGCCTGCCCGCATGTGGGCTTCCCCTCACAAACATGGCTGGGCCCAGGGCTGTCAGGTCCTCCCAAAGGAGGGCATCTGCGCCAGAATGTTAGGTCTCCAGTCTGCATAGAAAAGCTAAAGCTGAGCTGCAGAGATATGGAGGGGCTGCCTGGAAAGAGAGGGAGACCCAGGGCTGCACCTAGGGGCTGGGATCACTGCACTCCACACCAGCTATGCCATGTTCCTGTGGGTGGGGCACGTGGCTGCTCCCAAGACCCCACCCCTGCAGGCCACAGGCCAGCCCTCCCCTCGGTTAGCAATGGGCATCAAAGTAAGTAATCTAACTTTCAATCCCATTCCACTGGTCCTCCAGGAAGATTACTAAAAACTGGTAGTGCGTGTGGCAATGTACCCTTGTAAACTTGGCATTTAGGAGGCTGAGGCAGGAGGATCACAAATTCAAGGTCTCTTGGAGCTGGCTGAAGATAAAACAAAACCGATGTGAATTAATAACTTCTTTAATAGCCAAACACGTTGTACATTATAATCCCAGCCAGCACTCAGGAGGCTGAGGCAGGAGAATCACAGAGAATTCTGAGGCCCAAGGCTACTGAGTTGAACTTTGTGGTAAGACCTGAACTTTGTGGTAAGACCCTGCCTGAAAAAGACAACAACAAAAAAGTTTCTCTTGAGGATCCTGACACCAAAATAGTACTAGTGATAGTGGTAATAATAATAGTGTTTTTTCAGGAGTGTATCTAACCTCACAAAGAAAGGGAAGATGAACAGTCCGCAGAGAACGGGGGAGAGGTAGCATTACCTACCCGGCGCTAACTTGAAAGTGCGCTGGAGCTGAGGCTGCTCCTCCTGCAGGGTTAGAAGAGTGTTTTGTTTGTCCATGCTGGGCGGCGGCAAGGCCCTGTTCAGGAGCTCGGGTAGAGCTGTAAAGGCTTCAGACCGGCAGACCAACAGCAGTCAGAAAGACCCAAGCAGGATCTCAAAGCCAGCTCCTACACTGTTACTTTATTTTCTGGTCCTAGGATGGAATGCACTGGGCTACGTCCTCAGCCCTTTTATTTTTATTTATTTATTTATTTATTTATTTATGGCTTATTTTATTTTATTTTTTTTCTTGTTTCAGAACTTTTGTTTATTTATTTTTATGGCCGACTCAACCTGTCCTGAGGGCACGGTTGGCACAGCATGTGGTGCCGGGGATCAAACTGCAGTCCCTGTAGCTGCCCACGCTTTCCTAAGCAGGCACTTTAGATCACTGAGCTATCCTGCCAGGCCCCTTTGTATTTTTTTTTTTTTTTTAACTTTATTTATTTATGTTATGGCAGGCTCAGCCTGCCCTGGGGGGGTGGGGCTGGTGTGGTGCCGGATTGAACCTTTGCCCCTGTGGTTGTCTAAGCAGACGCTTGCTTTCTTTCTTTTCTTTCTTTCTTTCTTTTTCTTTTTTTCTTTTTTTTTTTTTTTTTTGTCTTTTTCTTAAAGACAGGGTCTCGCTATGCAGTTCAGGCTGGCCTTTTGCTCACTTTTGTAGCTCAGGCTGGTCTCGAACTCGCAGCACCCATCCTCCTGCCTCAGCCTCCCAAGTGCTGGGATTACAGGCGTGCGCCACCATGCCCGGCTCTTTCTTTCTGCAGGCGCTTTTGACCACTGAGTTATCTCGCTGGCCCCACTCAGCCCTTTTAAAATTTTTATTTTGAGGCAGGTTTTTTCTAAGACTGGCCTGAATTTATAATCCATCAGTTTTAGGCCTCCAGAGTGCTGGGATTACTGCTGTTTCCTTCTTTCTTCAATTTAAAATTCTCACCAGCCGGGCATGGTGGCGCATGCCTGTAATCCCAGCACTTGGGAGGCTGAGGCAGGAGGATCGATGTGAGTTTGAGACCAGCCTGGGCTACAAAATTAGGCTCAAAGCCAGCCTGAACGGCATAGTGAGACAGGTCTCAAAAAGACAAAAAAAAAAAAAAAAAAAAAAAAAAAAATTCTCACCAGTATGCATTTGCGGGCATCTCCCTGGCTTTCCCGGAGGGGAGCCAGCACGGGTGCACTGTAGCCCCCTCCCCCGCCCATTCCAGGGAGGGTCACTTGGCTCTGAGGTGCAAGCGAGGCCTCAGGGTGCCCCCTTCTTCCACCCCTCCACCCTCTCCACTGTGAACTGCGGCTCCTACTGATGAAGGCGCAGGCGAAGGAAGCAGCTGGCCCGGCGCCCTCACCCCACGGCGGGCACGGGCAGGAAGGGGAGGGCGCGCCGCGCAAAGGGAACTGCTCGGAGCCAGCAGGACACGCGAAGAGGTGGACATGCCTCCAAGCTGTCAGCTAGTCCTCCCCGCCAGGCTGGACCCCCTCCTCCAGGGAAGGGAGGGGCCTTGGCCCTCGGCCTCCTTGGGAACTTATCTTTGGTGCCGGGGTTCCTGTTAGTGCGCGCTGGGGACATCTGGAGCCCTGAGCTACGCACAGCTGGGGCCTTGCAAAGAAAGCACCGTGATCCGCAGCGGACACTGGATGGGAACCGGAGGCGGGATTCTCTCTTGCTTTGGAAAATCCCACTTCTTTTAAATAATTATCTTAGCTGTGCATTAGAAAACACCAGGTAAAGCTCTGTCTTTTAAATGTATGCAACAACTGGGAGGGGCGTGCAGTTATAATGACTGCATAGGCTCCTTTTTTTGTATTTGGTGCAGGGTCTCACTACGCAGCTGAGACTTATAGTGATCCTCCAGTTTTCAGTCTCCCTGAACACTGGGATTACGGGCGGCGCCACCAAGTCTGGATAGTCGACTCAGTGTGCCCAGAGTGGGGCCAGCAAGGCGTGTGGTGCCGGGGATCAGACTCATGTTCTTGCACTTGTCTAGGCAGGCGCTTAGTCCGCTGATCTGTCTCGCCTGCCCTATGCTCCTTTTCTTTTTCAGTCTCTCTCTCTGTCCCTCTCTCTGTCTCTCTCTCTGTTTCTCTCTGTCTCTCTCCCTTTCTCCCTCTCTCTCTGTCCTTACTTCCACAGGGCTGGGGATTGTACCCAGACCCTCTTACTAATAAGTCAGGATTCAAAGTTTCACAGGCACCTTGCCTCAAACACTTCCTCTTAGCTTTCCAGGCCCCTTGCCCCAAACATTCCTTCCCTCAGTTTCCTAGATAACCTACCCAGCCCAACTCCCAACCCTGCCCCACATTGTCCTCCCGTCTCGGCTCACTTCCTCTTGACCTGTGTTGGTCTCAACTCACTCCCCTCTGACGTAAATAGTGATGC
>PVJA010016179.1:25923-44033 GCA_004027025.1 Myocastor coypus | reverse complement strand
AATAATAATAATAATAATAAAAATTACACTAAGGGCCAGCACAATAGCTCAGCAGACTAAGCACCTGCCTAGGCAAGCACATGGACTGGGATTTGATCCTCCATACCACAGACTATACCAGCCCTGGCCCCAGCATGCTGAGCCAGCCACAGAGCCCAGGCATGCTGGTGCACACCTATAATCCCAGCTCTGGGGAGGCTGAAACCAGGATGATTTCTATGAGTCTGAGGTGCGGAGCAAGACCCTATACCAAATACATAAAAAAAAATACAAATTATATTACTTATGTCTATCATCAATTTCAAATTAATTTTGAACTGATTAGGAATGTTTCTTCAAGTGTTGTCGTAACGAACTTAACAGTTTTCCAAGGAAAATATCTTAAAAACAAACGCTCTTCACTAAGGCCCCCTGACATCCACAAGAACTCCAACAACCTACAAACCCTTACAATCATATGCAAACTGTACATGCATACACACACACACACACACACACACACACACACACGTATGCATGCATGCACACACATACACACACAATTTTTCTACAGATGTGAAGCTTCTGTCAACTTTTCAGACTTCAGGGACCCTCAAAAAACAATCTCTCCACTAAAAGGACAATTATAGGTAGTAGGTATTATAAACAACATATAATATGTAATATGTGCACCCTACAAGAGGGTAACAGGAAAGGGCTTGTTCCTATTAAGAGCTCTCATCAGGCTGGGCATGGTAGGGCTGAGACAGGAGGATGCTGTGCGTTCCAGGCTAGTCCAGTCTTCAAATGGGCTTTGGAAAGCAACAGGCTAAACACAGCTTAGGGAACTACACTACATTGCAATGGTACTTTCTTAATAAAACAGAACCTTTTAAGTCTCAAGAATTACAGTATAATGTATAATGCAGGGCTCCATTCTCTCTATTCTTAAATACCCACAGAATAAACTTCAAAGGCCCAGGGAGGCATGCATTCTATAGGCCAGACTGGAATGTCCAGGGCCCCAGGCTCCATTCCAGCACCTGAATATCTTGGGCTTCTCGGTCACTGGTTTGTCACTCTTTCAACTCAGCTACTAAAGTGCTGTGTAATATATAATGAACAAAATTCCAATAAAGTTTATAAAAATGAATGAATAGGCCAGTTTGCTGCACTCAGAAGAGCCTATAAATGTATTTTAAAGTGAGTCCCTTCTTAAACTGCTGATGCGTTCATCACTGTGAAATACCAACTTTCTAGTAAACAAATAAAACGCTTGACTTCCTCTTATTCCACTGTAGAATTCCACACTTTTAAAAAAGCCAGGGAGATAGCTCATCAGCGTAAGTACCTGCCTGGCAAACACCAGGTCCTGAATTCAGTCCCTGGTACCAAAATATAAAAACATTTTTAAAAAATAAAGAGATGTGGATGAGACCTTTGGGTTTTATTGTGTTTTTAGTAAGTAGGCCCACCCAGAGACCCTCCACCACCAATCATTAAGAAGCTGTCTTTCACCTGTAGGCCAAGAACGCTACTGGCCTTTGATGCCCATGCTCATCGGTCATGGAGCCGACACTGGGCGGCTCCACAATGACATCATAAATTATTCCTGCAAGAGATAAGAGTACTTATCAGTCTGGTTTCCCAAATTTTTAAAATGATGTTACAGTTTTCATTTCTCTAAAGGGCCATTGACACTTAAAACAGGGCTACTTATATTATATTCAATAGCCAAATGTGTTCCAACTAACCTATGCTTTGACAAGCCATTCAGGCACGCAACTTCATGTTTTAGAACGACCTCCAAAACAACAGTATCTCTGAGATGCCAGTTTCATGAAGAAAATATACTCAGTAGCATCACTAATACTCAATAATGACTCCAAAAGGGAAACTTAACATTAAGGGGTCTACCTCCCTTCAAAACTATTGCACATTCTTGGACTTGCTTCTATAACCTGACAGATGACTACAATACAGAGAAACTGTCTTGCTTAAACACAAAACAAGAAGACATTTTTAAAACACATCAGGCAATGTGACAACCTAGCAATTCACCAATCACTAATGAATGGTAAGGCCACTATACCACGTGTCACATGATCACTAAGGTTCCTTTCCACTAACTTTCTGTCAGTCTCCAACACACTTCCTTCCCGCTTTTCTTTTTGTTTTAGTTTTTTATTTGACACAGGGTCTCACTATTGCAGTGCAGGCCACCCTTGGACTCACTATGGAGCCCGGGCCAGCTTTAGACTCTTTGGTGATCTTCCTGCCTCAGCCTCCCGGAGTGCCAGGTTTGCTGGAGTTCCAAGTGTATACCACGTCACCCAGTTTCTTCCAGTTTTTCCTAAGCATAACAAGTTTCTGTCTTCCTTACTCTAGCCTGAGAGAATAAATACACAGGAACTCCATCATCTTCCCAGCTAAGGGACAAACCCCAAGTGCCTGCCTTCCACTCAGGGACAATAGGAGTTCCCCTTCGTTAGGCACAACATTGCATGTATCTGTTACCCCAGCAATCTGGAGGCTGAGGCAGGAGGGCTGCAGTTTGGAGGCTCACATTTGGCAAGTAAAGGAGACCCTGTCTTGAAATACTTTAAAAAGGGCCTGGCGGGCAAGGCAGCTCAGTGCAAAGGCCTTGGGCTCAGCCCACAGTACTCACCATGCCAAAGACGAAGGAAAAGAAGAAAAACAATACCTCTCCTACCACTGTGGGGTCCCTTCTGCAACAATGAAAAGGCCACTCTCTCCTGCCCTCTCAGGGACTTTATCCTTCGTCATATCTTTTTTCTCTGTCTTTTCAGGTCCTCCTTCCCCTGACTTCAGAGACTCCTAACATCCGTTTTCTATGCTTCCTTTCTAAAGACACCCATACTTCCTTCTGGAAAAAATGAAAAAAGCATGACCTTCCTTCATGACCTCATTCCAAGCAGATTCTCCCCCACTCCTGCAGGGTGCCCCTGCTAGGTCACCTACAACCTCTGTGTGGCTGAGTTCACTGGACTCTCTTCAGATCTCACCGGAGGAGGCTTCCCAGCATCTCAAGCTGGTTTACTTACCCAACTGCATGAAAAACGTCCTCCTCTTAGGGCTTTTATGACACTTCTCTCTCATATTTTCCAGCTACCTCTCTAGCTGAACCTCCTTCTATGAAACCATTAAGAGTTCTAGGGGCAGCGAGATAGCTCAGCAGTCTAAAGCACCTGCTTAGGCAAGCTTAGGCAACCACAAGCACCATGGTTCCATCCCTGGTACGAAATGCTGCACCAGCCCCACCCCCAGTGTAGGCTGAGCCAGCTTAACAGAAAGAAAGAAAGAAAGTAAGTTAGTTTTGGGGGGCTGGTGGGATGGCTCAGTGGTCCAAAGCTCCTGCTTAGGAAAGCTTAGGCGGTGGCAGGGACCGCAGTTCGATCCCCAGCATCACATGCTGTGCCAGCCTTGCCCCCAGGACAGGCTGAGCCAGCCATAATAAAAAATAAAATAATAAGGTTTTTTAAAAAATTGTTTAAAAAAAAGTTCTATAAAACCATGAAGCCAGAGTTTCTTGAGCCTTGGTCTGTACCATGCTCCATTTGCTCCGTAACTAAGATCCCAGGGCTTTAACTCCAGGTATCATCAATTCACCATGTATCAAGGTCTCTCAACTTACATGAGCACCATACTGCTGGATAAAAGCTCCTAAGAACAAGCAATTTGCCTGTGCCTGTGCTATTCTTCAGCATCTGACTTAGAGGGTTCAGGAAATACTCAAGTGACCAATGAGGACCTCTGTTCTCAGTTCTAGATTTGCAAGTACAGAGCCAACTAAATATAGCCTCAAGTGACCTCTAGTTCTCTATTTCCTACCCCCAAAAAACATGCTTCTTTTTTTACAATCTCTGAATAAAGGGACACTCCACTTACTCAGGGGCTCACACCTGCAATCCATAAGATTCCTTCTTAGTGTGCCTCAACCTATCAAATCTACTGAAGCAACTTCCAACACACTTTCAATATATGATCCTTTGTCCCACTGGCAGCTAAGCCACAACAGTCTAAGTCAACCACAAAACCCACCTGACGGTCTCTCGTGGTTCCACTCTTCTCCACACTTCTCTCTTTGTTACCATACACTACCCTTTCCAACCTTTCAGATCTGGGCTTTCCTGTCACTACTTCCACATCGACGTCCCAATTAAAATGACGTTCCTAATTCTGTTTTTCCATAATCCCTTATTCTTTTCCTTCACTCCCATTATTACCATGTGAAATAGTAAAAATCTTACACTATTATATCTCAAGTATGGCACTGTAAGATTCAAGAGATAGGGTGTCTGTTTTCACTGTAAGAGGCTTAGTTATATTTGTTACTTTGTAATAAAACAACGCTTATTTATGAAAGCACACTCAGTTTTGTGTTTTTGTTCGTTTGTTTTGAGACAGGGTCTCACTATGCAGTTCAGCCTGGTGAGCTCCCTGTGTAGCCCAGGTCAGCCATGAATTCACAGCAATGCTTCTCCCTGAGGTTCCAGAGACCGGGATTGAAAGTGTACATACACCACCACGCCAGGCTCCACTCCCTGCTTTTACAACAGACTCCTACAGCAGCCAAACTGATTACTTGTAAAAGCCTTCCCAGTCCTAAAGTGTGTCCTTTCTACACGCTGCCTTCCTATGGCTAAAGCAGAGAATTTCGAAGGGGCCAGAAGAGAAACTTCAGCTTCCAGCAAAATCGCTGGCTCCAGGCCCAGCAGGATAGCTCAGTGGTCTAAAGCGCCTGCTTAGCAAACCTTAGGCAGGTGCAGGGACTGCAGTTTGATCCCTGGCACCACACACTGCTGCCAGCCCTGCCCTAAGGGCAGGCTGAGCCAGCCATAAAAATAAATAAATAAACAAACAAAAGTTCTGAAACAAGAAAATTAAAATAAAATTTTAAAAAGCGCTGGCTCCAAAGGAATAAGAGTCACAGAAAAGGTATTTGCAGATGACTCTGCTATTCATTGAAAACAAAGCCACTTGTGCTTTGAAATTTCATTTATTCCGTGGCTCTTAAGGTCTTGAGCAAGTGTTAATGGTAATGTGATACTATTACCTTCCCAACATGAAAGACACTTAAAATGTAATCTCTTGAAAGGAACACTATGTATCACTATTCTAGAAGGGGGGAGGGAGAGGTGATGGGTTAAAAAAAAAAAAAAAAGACTGAACCACTTCTGCTATCTGTAAAAGTCTGATTTTGTCATCTCTAATCAAGTCCATTTTACATTTGCAAAATGTAAAAGTACAGTATCACGACTCTGAGCAAGTCTTGGAATTAGGCTGGAATGGTTGGCGGCTCAGAAAGCCTTCACCAGACTGCCAACTCAGCAGCGGACCAGGCGACGCCCCTTTTCAAATTTTTACTTAGAGGTCAGGATACGCTGACAGTTAAGAATTGTTTAATAGTAAGACTGATTTGGGACTTTTAAAAGTTTGTACCTTCTAAAAAACAGTACCTTCTGCAAAACTTATCTCTAATTTCAACATGAAAACTGTGATTTTGCAACATTCTATTCCGATTTACTGCGGTTCAAACCAAAAGTAGCAAGAGCCTCAGGCCCGAGCTCACAGCCACCTCAGGCTATCAAATCCCTCCCAAGGCTGCAGAGCCGAAGGCTAAGAAGTCAGGGAGTCCCGCACGCTCCTAGGCAGCCAGCCGTGCCAGCAGCCCGAGAGCAAAGCAGGCTTTTCCGAGACCTCCGCGGACCGGAGTATGAATGGGACGTGAAAATACAATGACTGAGGCTTGGGAAACAGCTACGGCTCAGTGACAGCACGCCAAGAAGGCTGGACAGGCGAAGGAGGTAGCACGCGAGCGCTCTCGTGGGTATGCGAACCGGGCGCGTACACCCGGGACCCTCGGCCAGGAAGGGACGAGCGCCGCGCCGCGCCCAGCCCGGCCCGGCCCGGCCTCTCGTTACCTCCGGTGATGAGGAAGTAGGACACCACCACCAGGGCATATACCGTCATAGCAGACGGCATGTGCACCCATGGCGGCTTCTTCAGCTTCAGGTTGGGACATTCCAGAACTAGGAACGGGACGCGGTATAAAGCCTCCATGTCCTCGGCCGCAGAGCCAGCCCGGGCCTACAGCCCCACGCGCAGCCGGAAACCGGCCCGCCCTCTACACGGACCGCGCGTGCGCGAGCCAGCAACCGGCAGATCCAGGAAGCTCAGGGGTGGTTCTATACTATTGATAAAAAATCGGAGGAACAACTTAGAACACTTAAACAGCATAATTAAGTTCATGTAAGAATTAATATTTTTAAAGTTAAATTGGAAGAAGAAGCTTGTTTTGATGGCAATGACATAGCCTGAAATTACATACCTTCAAGGACCTGTGAGGTCTCTGACGTGGCTAAACTGGAGAAGAGGTGGCAACCGGATCTAACCGAGCCCCGCCCTATTTGCGGACGCCAGAGGTGAAAGCTGATTGGACGCCAGGTTCTCCCGGTTCCCAGAACTAGTGAATGAATGGAGACCTTTGCAAAGGTTCTTTGAAAAACCCCTAGGCCGGTGAACTTTTACCCCCCTTTCTTTAAGGATAATAACGGCAATAACAATTGTCAAATAATACTAAGATAATAGGTAATCAGTGTGATTTATTAGATTAATCCAGGTCAGACAGACTTTTTTGGCTTGAGACACATTATTGAGATGATATATATATATATATATATATATTTTTTTTTTTTTTTTGTTGTTGTTGTTGTTGTTGTTGTTGTTGTTGTTGTTGTTGTTATTTTGTTACTAAGCAGTGAGCCATAGATTTTTACTGGATCTACGAATGAATTTTGCATATTTAATCAGTTCATAACGATTAAGAAATGATTTGAATAACATGTCTTAGTTACTCTTCTCATTGCTGGGACAACTACCCAACACTCAAATTCCAGAAAGAAAGGTTTATTTAGTTCACAGTTATTGGAGGTTTCAGCCCATATTCAGCTGGCTCCAAGGTAGAGTGGCACATGGCAGACACCTTTCATGGTGGCAGCAAAGAGCAAGAGAGAGAAGGGAGAAGTAGTAGTAGCTCAAGCAGCTAACTTCTCTTCCTTCCTTACACTGAAAAGCAAATTACCTGCCCCATGGAAGGTACAGCACCCATACCCACAATAATCTATCAGAAATTCTAGAAGCCACAGTAACTGACTGACTACATGAGGGTTTGGGGGAACCCCTAACACAAACCACAACAGCATGATAAAAGAAATCAGACAACCAAAAAGTCATTTCTAAAGAGTGGTTGCTCCATAACATGTGAGATATCCCCTCTAGGGTAAAGGGTAATTGCTGCATCTGACTGGTTCTTTTTCACTAAGAAAGATAAACAGTGCTTATAGAGCCATATTTGGGATTTTGGAGTCAATGTATACCTCATTTTCTGATACTGTATTGACTTATTATTTACCAAGCAATCCAATATACTGCTAGTTTTGATTGGCAACTGCAACATGCAATGGCTCTTGGCACTTGGGCCATTTGACTTACCAGATCCCATACAGACAAGGATGTCTATGGAGCTTATAACAGCACCAATAGATGAACCACAGCACAAAACTAGGCCTTTAGAGCAAACCTATGCCATCCTGTAGTTTCTGACTTGCTGCTGAGACTTCATGGACACTGTTGACCATGTCCAACAAGTTTTGATAAAATCTGAATTATCCATCCTATTTGGCATTGTGGTTAATAACCTACCAACTCGAAATAAATGTTGGTATCCACAGCAGTATTCCATCATCAAATGAGTGTTGACCATAAGACCAAGTAGGAATTAAAGATATTTGTAAGCTGTGTGAGATATAGTTCAGCTGGACATGGCCTACATTGCCAGCCTATATATATCATGGAGAAGGCCCTGTGACTAGTTGACTGAAGAAGAAAAGGATGGCAATCTCCCAGCATGCTTGTCCTACCTAAAAGTAGATGGCTTTGTACTATAGCCTCACTTTGGGGGAGAAAGATGTGAGCCTGAAAGAAAGGAAGAAGTCTTCCCAGAAGACAGAAGTTTTCGTTGTTGTCTGTTTATTATTATTATGGCAGGCTCAGCCTACCCTGGGGGTGGGTCTGCTACAGCATGTGGTGCCAGGGATTGAACTTCGGTCCCTGTGGTTGCCTAAGCTTGTCTAAGCAGGCGCTTTAGACCACTGAGCCATCCCACCAGCCCCCAGACAGAAGTTTAGCAGGGTATTCATTTTGCTTGCGAGGAGTGATGTGAAGAGTTGAAGGTCTACAATAATTCATAGGTACTAGTTAAACATCTGGCTGGCTGGTCTAGGAACTAGAATAAATGCAGTTGGAAAGTTGTTGATGAGGTCTAAAGGTCTCCATGAACAGACTCACTGTACGGACCAGGCTGTGAAGATATGTTTGACTGCTCACTAAGGAGAGGCCTATACATAGTAAGTTATTCATAATCAGGTTGGCAAGATGTAGACATCAACTTCTTTCCCCCTCCATTTCTGTTCTTGCCCAGTATGCCCACAGACAACACGATCATGGCAGCGACACAGGGCTGTACATGCCTTTCACTCACCAAGGCTGAATGGACTGGAGGCTCTGTTGTGTGAGCAGTGGAGATTAGGGTGGGCGTGTGGAGTAGTATCACTCTTCAGGGGGATGAGCCAACTACCAGGAACAGGTTAATTACATAAGGCAAGAGCCAGTAGGTGCTTGTCTCTTACTGAAGCAGATACTTAAGAGTAGATTTAGCCTGGCAAGTGCAAGGCCATGAACTTGAATCCTGATCCCACAAAAAAAAAAGAGTAGATTTAGGACCAGCCAGATAGCTCAGCAGACTAAAGCACCTGCTTAGGCAGAGCACAGCAGCCAGAGTTCAGTCTCTGGTGTGCCTTGCTGGCCCCACCCCCAGGGCAGGCTGAGATGGCAACTGAGACTGGTCTTGGTAGTGTGTGCACCTCTAATACGAGCATTTTGGGGGGGCTAAAAATAGGAGAATCACTACGAATCTGATGTGCAGAATGAGACCCTGTGGACTCTGTACTAAATACACACAAAAAAGAGTAAATCTTCCTTTACTTAACCACATACTACTCCCAAAATCACTGTTCTGTGAATTTATAGAGTCCCTTAGTCATCACTGTGTATCACACAGCACTGCCTTTGGCCAAGGAACTCTTTTGATAGCCATGAATTATGGCAATTGGCTCATGTCCATGACATTCACTGGTTTCAGCATGCGCCCTATTATCTGTAAACAGTTATGTGTCATCATTACATGGCTTTTTGAAAACTCAGGTATGATGTCAAATGTTTTGGGGTGGGACAATATCTTCCAAGATGCATTATGTGTTGTCAGTATGTGATCAGTATATGATATTCCTTCTCTGATAGCATTTAAGAGTCTAGAAATTTAAGAGTCCATCATAGAAAATGGAAATGGATCCTCTCCTTGTTACTTTTAGTAATGTACTAAAGAAAACTTTGCTTCCCACCAACTTTGCTTCTCTACAATTTTGGGCTCTAATGATCTAGAAGTCTTAGTACTGAGTGCAAGGGGCACAGTAGAGGAGAATAGGGTGGAGAAAGATACAACAGTGGTTTTGTTAAACTGGAAGATGAGGTACTCATGCAGCCATTTCAAGTGTCCTAATGCTAGGGAATCAAAAGGCAAATTTAGGGTATTGAACTGACTACAGGGATGACTCCAGAACAATCTAGGAAAAGTGGATTGTCACTATTAAATAGCTACAAAGAAAAGTCTTTCTGGAATGCAGAAGACTCCTTGAGCTCTCTCTTCTCTTAGCTTTCCCTTATGCTCTTATCTTGGACCCTGTAATGAAAGGCCAAGGAAAAATGACAAGTCAATAGGGGCAGCTTTGTTCAGGAGTTAAGATTTAGGTGACACCAGCAGGCAGAACACTGTCACTAGATGAGAGTTGTGCTGAGGGCAAAGAGAATAAGAAACTGTAACTGGAAGACTAAACCCATAAATACCAGCTATGAACATGGTAGCAGTTGCAAAGCTAAGTACTGTATTTATTATGACTTCCTTTTTACTATGAATATATTTTTATCCATTAACCATTTCTTTTTCTTCCATTCCACCATATGTAACGTAAAATGTAATAGCATTTGATCCCTCATGACTTAAGGTATTGATATCAAAGAAGGAATATGAAGCAGAGAAAGTGGCACAGGCTTGTGATCCCAGCAACTTGGAGGTTGAGAGAGTCACAAGTTCCAGCCCAACCTGGGCAACTTAGCAACCTAGCAACACTTTGTCTTAAAATAAAGGTCATGGAGCTGGCGAGATAGCTCAGCAGTCTAAAGCTCCTGCTTAGGCAAGCTTAGGCAATCACAGGGACTGCAGTTTGATCCCCAGCACCACATGCTGCACCAGCCCCACCCCCAGGGCAGGCTGAGCAAGCCTAAATAAATAATGTTTAAAAATAAAATAAAAGCCGGGCGTGGTGGCGCACGCCTGTAATCCCAGCACTCGGGAGGCTGAGGCAGGAGGATTGGTGCGAGTTCAAGACCAGCCTGGGCTACAAAAGTGAGCTCAGGACCAGCCTCAACTGCATAGCGAGACCCTGTCTCAAAAAGACATAAAAATAAAAAATAAAAAATAAAATAAAATAAAATAAAGATCAGGAAAAGAGCTGGAGGTATAGCTCAGTGTGAAGGCCCTGGGTTTAACCTCAAGTACAGCTACAAGGAAGTATGAAGAAGCATGCATTTGGACGCAAGAGAGACAATTCTTACTCAAATGAATAAGAGAAATTTAGGCCAGCGGCTTTACTAAATGCCCTTCTAGGATCAGAAGTGAGAGAGGCCACAGTGGCTCTGTGTTGTATGGGGCAGAGGATCTAGGATGCTCAGTCCAAAAGCTAGAAGCCACGATCAAGAAGGATCAGAATGCAGCCCCAGCAGGGGCCAAAGGCCTGGAAGCTCCTTGGAGTCACTAGTGTGAGTAATCTTTTTTTTCACGATTTTGAGGCAGATTTACTTTACATTGATGATGCTGATTGGGATCATTCCTGAAATTTTTCTTTTAGTGAAAAAATATATCTTTACATACAAAATAGGATAGATGTACAGCTACTTTCTGTTGGTTCAATGAGAACCAAGATTTGTATGAATAGTGCTTATTTTTTTATTATTTACATTTAACAATGGTTACATTACACATTTTCGTTATCAGATCAGTTTAGATTAATAGGTACAGGTATATAAGATTGATCAAACAATTAAACTTTAACACTTTCAATAGGGCCCGGCAGGATGGCTCAGTGGTCTAAAGCGCCTGCTTAGGAAAGCTTAGGTGGTTGCAGGGACTGCGGTTCGATCCCAGGTACCACACACTATGCCAGCCCTGCCCTCAGGGCAGGCTGAGATGGCCATAAAAATAAATAAACAAACAAAAGTTCTGAAACAAGAAAAAAAAATCAAAATTAAAAAAAAAAAAACACTTTCAATAAACACTACTTTTTTCTCCCCCCTCCCCTTTTTTTTTTCTTGTTTCAGAACTTTTGTTTGTTTGTTTATTTATTTTTATGGCCGGCTCAGCCTGCCCTGAGGGCAGGGCTGGCGCAGCATGTGGTGCCAGGGATGGAACTGGGGTCCCTGCAGCCTCCTAAGTTTTCCTAAGCAGGCGCTTTAGGCCACTGAGCCATCCTGCCGGGCCACTCCCCTTTCCTTTTTTAATAGTTGACACATTGCATATTGTCCTCACAATAGTTCTACAGAGCACAGTGTGTGGGCATGACCCACCTTCCTATTGATGGTGCTAAGAAAAAAAAAAAGAAAAAGAAAATTCTTCTCTTTGAATTAAGAGGAAGCAGATGCATACACAGTCCAATGTTCCACAATTGCAGTCGGCTACCAGTGAAGCTTGCAATGTTGGAGGCTATTGATCCAAGCCTCCTGAGTGTGAGTAGTCTTGAAAGATATGATGGCGCACGCCTGTAATCCCAGCACTTGGGAGGCAGAGGCAGGCATATCAATGTGAGTTTGAGACCAGCCTGGGGCTACAAAAGTGAGCTCAAGCCTGAACTGCATAGCAAGACCCTGATTCAAAAAGACAAAAAAAAAAAAAAAGACTTAAGTTTGAGTCCAATGTCCAAAACCATGACAGCTGAGGAAATAGCTCCATGGCACAAGTGCCTGCCTGGCAAGTGCAAGGTCCTAAGTTCAAGCCCTGGTGTGTTTGTGGGGGGTGAGCCGGGAACAACTGCCTTAGTAAAAAGAGCTCTTCCCGCCTTCTTCCTTGTCTATCTAGGCTGCAAAGCTATTGGTTGGTGGTACCCGCAACTGAGATGGAGCTTCACTCTTATTTCCTGGCTTGAACGCCTATCACATCTGGAACTACCCACAGATGCACTGAAAATGTCTTTAACTATCTGCTAAGTATTTCTTGATCCAGTTACATAAGGGTCATGGGGAGAAAGCACATTTCAATTGGGTAAGAGATCCTTACATTATGCTGGGGGAACATATATTACTGGTGTCATTTGAAACTTATACTAAGTACTCTTGGAAATGGTATTCCTAGTTGCCAAGTTGAACTGCCTTGCAATTGTATTAGGTCAGTTTGGCCACTGGAGCTACACTGCCCAGAATCCTTTTCACCACCTAGTTCTGAATTAGCGTGGACCCCATCAGATGTTAGTAGTATGTATTGCTCTGTTTTGTTTTTTACATTATTAGTTTTAAGACGTATTTTATCACCTGAGAGGTAAATTTCCACTCGATCATTAGTCATTCATTGCTGAGGCATCAGAAATTCTTTTTTTTTTTTTTTTGTCTTTTTGAGACAGGGTCAAGGCTGGCCTTGAGCTCACTTTTGTAGCCCAGGCTGGTCTCGAACTCGCACCGATCCTCCTGCCTCAGCCTCCCGAGTGCTGGGATTACAGGCGTGCGCCACCACACCTGGCTAGAAATTCTTAAGTGAAAATAGTGAGTCAGTTAAATACACAATGAAGCATAAATATAGTGGAATACCAGGCCACCTCTAAAGTGACACCTTGTAAGTTACTTGTTTGCTTGTTTCTTCCCTGAAGTGGGTATGTTCACAACCAGGTTAAAATGAAGAAAATCAGATTACAAAATTGTATTTGAATCTTTGAGCATTGAAGAAAGACTAGAGGGACATAAACATGACTTTATCAGTGTGACAAGATTACAATTATTTCCTCTTCTTCAGAGCTGCATGTGCTGCCTGGTTTTCCATAATACACATATACTACTTTTGTAATTAAAATAATTTCTTTGGGCCAGTGTCTTCCAATCTAGTTCAGGCTGGCATTAAGTTCACTTTGAGCCCAGGCTGGCCTCAAACTCATGGCTATTCTCTTGCCTTACACTCCCAAGTGCCAGGATTTCAGGCGTGTGCCACCAGGCTCAGCTAAAACAAAAATTGTAAACAATACTTTGTTGGAACACAGCAGATAACTGCTCTCTTGTCTTAACACCAGTGCAGCACTCTTTCCATCCCAGGTATTCTCATGTACTTCAGGCTGGACTTGGACTCACTGTATAGCCCAGGCTGGCCTCAAATTGCAGCGAACCTCCTGCCTTAGTCTCCCTGGCTTGTACTGCTATCTTTTCTCTTTTCCACCTCACAGCCCCTCCCTATAGTCTAATCCAGTGGTTCCCAACCTTTCTAAAGCTGTGACCCTGCAATACAGTTCCTCATGTTGCGGTGACCCGAAACCAAAAAATAATTTTGGTGGCTACTTCAAAACTGTAATTTTGCTACAGTTATGATTCAGAATGTAAATACCTGATATGCATTATGTATTCTCATTGCTACAAATCAAACAATTTAAACATAGTGATCAATCACAAAAACAATATTTAATTATACATTGAGAAATATTTATTACTAATTCCAATAAATAACATTTCACCATGGCATGGCATGGGTTTAAATATAACAATTCCAAATAAATAAATTTCACCATGGCATAGCATGGGTGTAAATATAACTACAGTAATATGACAGAAAAAAACAGTGCAATATTTTGCAACAGTATCCACATCCATAACGGTGCTCGTTCCAGCTAAATAGCGCTGCTACAGATGGTAGCATGACTTCTTAGCGGCTAAAGCCATCGTAAATATGTATTTTCTGATGGCTTTAGGCGACCCCTGTATTTTGGTCGTTCAACCCCCCGCCGGGGTCGCGACCCACAGGTTGAGAACCGCTGGTCTAATCCTTGCCCTGTGGGAACAAAGGATGTGCTGTGAACACAGCGGCCAAGCTCCCATGCAAGCAGGCCCCACCGCCTGTAGAGGCAAGGACGGTTATGGTGGTGTTCACACGCATTCCTCTGTTCACTCCCCAGGTACATGAGACACCTGTAGCAAAAACAAGCCCTGGTGTCCTGTCTGGAGGTGCTGGAGGCTCGCGTTGGGGATTCCACTTTGATCGGAATAATTCCAGCCTCAACACTGTGGCGCCTGTCTAGCGAGCAGCACCTGCAGATTAACAGGGAGTGGGCACTCAGGGAACTGAGCCGGCCGGACCGGCTTCTGGAAGAGCTCAGGCATTGCTGGGTGAGAGCAAGTTCTCCGGCCCAGGCTAAGCCAAAACAGAGACAGCAGAATCCTTCAGATTTCTTACCCAGAGAAAACAAAAGCCATAAGATCTTTTAGCTGCTGTGCTGTGGAAGATGATGGCGGCAACAAAGAAACTTAAGGCAGAAGAGCTTCGGGGACCGGAGCACACAAGTCCACATGACAGATGGTGCCAGCCTGGGACAGAGGGTGGGACTACAGACAGGTTGGGGTTTATCTAGGGGAAAGATCATTTCTGTGGATGGAGTCAGCGGAATTTGACTCTTAAAAATGAATATATGGGGGCCCGGCAGGATGGCTCAGTGGTCTAAAGCACCTGCTTAGGAAAGCTTGGGCGGCTGCAGGGACCGCGGTTCGATTCCCGGCACCACATGCTGTGCCAGCCCTGCCCTCAGGGCAGGCTGAGCCGGCCATAAAAATAAATAAACAAACAAAAGTTCTGAAACAAGAAAAAAATAAAAAATTCTTTTAAAAAAAGGAATATAGGGGTTGGATATACTGGAAATGAGACTGGGAGAGAGAGCACTGTGCAGTCATGAGTGGCCTTGGGGGCTCTGCGGCTGGTGCAGAAGGCTGCTCCTGGTTCAGACAAGGAGCTGGGGAAAGTTCTAATGTATTACCCCTGCCTATCACAGCTCCCCATGGAGGTTCAGCCTCTGCCTAGGAGGTGAGAACAATCCTTCCAGAAGAACCCTGGGGAGGAGCTGGGGGGTTGGGAAGAGACTGCTGGACCCAAGAAAAGAGACCACAGGTAGGGAGAGGGTCGGGCTAGGGGCATCCTGACAGTAGAAGCTGTGTGGAAACAGGAGACTGAGCTGGTGAGGACGGATTCAAGAGGGGTCCACAGACCTCCTGTAGAGGCGATGAAAGCCATGAGCTAGACCCAGAAATAGGCACACACAGCACCCAGCACAGGCTGCAATTATGGGAACTTACAGACTGAAGTTAGAAGAGCGAGAAGGAGGGGCACTGAGGACTGCTGCCTGCGGAGCTACCCACACACACAGGAAAAACACAGGATCAAAGGGGAGGCACCAAGGGAGCCAGAACTAACAGGCTGCAGTAGGAGTTCCTGGCAAGCCACAGTAAAACTGAAGCCACGGGGTTTGACAGATGACCCTTGGTGGACTCTAGCCAGTGAGTATGTACTCATGCTCACCATATTATAAAGGTTCGGGAACAGAATGTACTGCCTTAGGCACAGTGCCTGAAATGTGGTCTTATGGTAAATGCTGGCATAGTGGTCGGTGATCACTCATTGATTTCAGCAGCTGACCACCAGGAGAAACCAGGCTGCAGAAGGGAGATTGGATGGGAACTTAAACAATAGTGAGTGAGCTAATGTAGGATTTATCCACCATACATTCCATTCACAGCCCAGCCAGGTAGGAATGGAGGAAAAGAGCTAGAATGGAAACAGGAGAGGCTTTTAAGGATCATAACATTTGGGCATTGTTATGGTTTTGATTTAAAATGTGCCCCCCAAAAGCTCATTTATTCACAAATGGAGTTTTGGAAAATAATCAGACCATGGGAGTGCTAACCTTATCATGAATTAATCCAATACAGGAATTTACTGCTACAAATTTCCCTAGTGGGATTGCTTCAATAGTGTCCCATAAACTCCAGGATGATACACAGGCATTATCATTTAATTGCAGAAACTGTTTAATTTCTTCTTTAATTTCACCTGTGACTGCTTGTTCAGGAAGATGTTATTTAATTTCCATGTGTTTATCAAGTTCTTGTGGTTTCTAACTTCATTGCATCACTGATAATATGAATGAAATAATTTCATTTGCTTTGCATTTATTTATTATGTTGTTATGGTTGATTCATTGTGTCAAGTTTAGAAGTTTGATTAAGGGACTCAGCAGGGGACCAGGCTCCTCTCTTTGTAAATATCCACATCCTGAGCTTGTGGAGGAGAAAGACATAGAGATGGTGTGGGTGGAGAGCCCGCATACAATCTAAGAGAGGACAAGAGGCTTGCTCTTCCTCTTAGCTCTTGCTGCCTTTGCAGTCATTTGTAGGGTTAAACTTGGTGCCCCTCACCATGCCACCCTGCCTTGGAGCCAACTGATTACAGACTGAAACCTCTACAAGGTGAGAGAGAGAGAGAGAGAGAGAGAGAGAGAAACAGAGACAGAGACAGAGACAGAGACAGAGACAGAGAGAGACAGAGAGAGAGAGAGAGGCTTTCTTTTCATGATCACTAGCTGTAATACTGTCCCCTACATCTGATATTTAGATATTTATCCTCACATTAGCTCATTCTGGTGCATATACTTTCAAAGAAATTTTTTTTTCAGTGGGACCAGGGCTCAAACTCACAACCTCGTTCTTGCCAGGCAGGTACTTGTGCCACAGAGCTATCTCCCTGGCCCTCAAAGGAATTTTTAATCTCTTGGATTTCTGTTTGATTCATGGATTATTTTTTTTTAATTGATTCATGGATTCTATTTCTTTCCCATGTTGGGCACTCATGGTTTCCATCATTTTCTTATTTTTTTCCCATCTTATTTCCTCTATTTTTTTTTTTTTTTAAATCTCTATCTGCTCTTGAGTCACTAATCATGTTTTTCATTATGGTCACCTCTGCAGTGATCTGACAAAATTATTTCTGATTTGACTTTTTCTAGAGCCTCATTCATCTGCTTTGTTACTTCTGTGTGACCACTTCAGAGTGGTCACACTCTGGTGACACTCAGCTGGGTGACACTCAGATTGCTCCACTTCACTGCCCTGAGTTTGCCTTTGGTGAGCTGGAAGTCTGGGATTGCATCTTGCTTAAGTGTTTTCTCATTTTCTATTTTGTTTTCCACTTTAATTTCTAGGTTGATCCTTACAAATTGCTTATGGCAAGTAGCTTCAGTGCTAGTATTTAGAATCCTTAGTTACTACTTCCGACTGCTTCTCAGAGATGCCTTCCAGGCGTAGTTGGTTTTTGGAGTTTGAGTCTGTTGCAGGTTCCTACCTCTTCAGTTTGCTGGGGATGAGAAGTTGCTGGGCGTTTGACTTAGCCCCTAGTTCTTTGGCACTGCCATGGAGTATTGTTCATGACTTTGGCAATCAAAGTCTTGGCAAACCAGGAAATACAACTGATTAGAACAGTTATGGCACCTTGGCTAAGGTAGAACACTCACCCACCACAATAACATGAGCCAGCCTAGAAATGACAAACTGTGGTAACTATTAATTTTCCATCTTAAACCATATGAACTAGATTTGTGGTTATATAATAAAATCTAAAACAAAACAGAAAATTATATGCAGCCAGTATGCCCTCAGTATGGCAGTTTTACCCTTAGAGGAGGAAACTTAAAAGGAGTTAGATGAGAAAAATGAAGAAATATAAGAAGAAAAGACGCTAGGCCAGGTGACACTTACCTATAATCCCAATACTCAGGAGGCTGAGGCAGAAGGATTACTGTGGTTTTGAGGCCAGCCCTGGCTCCATAGTAAGTTTAAGTCCAGCCTAGGCTACATGGTAACATCTCTTCTCAAAAAAAAAAAAAAAAAAAAAAAAAAAAAAAAAAAAAAAAAAAAAAAAAAAAAAAAAA
>PVJA010016179.1:0-25823 GCA_004027025.1 Myocastor coypus | reverse complement strand
AACCAAGAAAAAAATAAGAAGAGACAAGGAGATAATTTAAAAATTCTCATTTAAAGGCTGGTGTCTGCTTCAGTGGTGCTGATCAACTCCAGCAAGCCAGCACCATTAGTTCCACTGACAAGCAAGCTGGCTATGAAGTTGGAACCCAAGTTGCTCAGCCTATAACACTGTGTGGGTCTTCTGCTGGCTTGAACTCTGCTCCTTGACCTCCAGCTGACGTGAACTCAGTTCTGCCTTCCCCAGACACTGGCAGCCACCAGATGGAACCAGCCTGAAGAAGCTCTGAGTTCTGAGCTCAGCTGGCTCCTCACCAAGATGGCTACCAACCAGTGACCCTCTCCTGGGGGCATCTGACCCCCAGTAACTCACCAGTCACTGCAGTCTGTGTGTCGACTGCTCTGTTCCCACTGCACTTCTCTGTGGAGACCCCTGAGGTCGCCAGTAGTCACACCTCCCACACAGGCAGAAAGTGTCACTTGCCACCTCCTCCTTCCTTATTAATGTCATCTCTCTTTGCTCTCCCTCTGGGCTTCAATTCTCATTCCACACTCTTGCTGGGTCCTGGGAACCTGCTTCACTCCCTCTTCTTTGTGTTTCTGTATTGTGGCATCTGGACACCAAATCTTAGAGAGGCCCTTTGTTTTTTGTTCACCACTGTGCCATCTCCTCAGAAGTTCTAACATGACCTTTATCACAAATGCATCCATCAGTGAGCTCACAGGTGGATGGGGTGATTGGGGTGATTGGATGTGGACACTGCTTAGAGGAAGACCACTAAGTGTGTAACCTGGAAGCATGTGCCCTTGTCCCAGCTCTGTCTCTGTCTCGCACCCTCTCCCTTTCTCCCTCTATTTCCTCCCCCCTTTCCTGGCTGTCACAATACGCAGTCTTCCTCCACCATGCCCTTCTGATTTCTCTGTTAGTCTGCTGACCACAGAATGAAACTTCCATAGCCATGAGCCACAACCAACTTTTCCTCTTTAAATTACACCTAAGGGGCACTTGGTCTCAGCAATGCAAAGCTGCTGCACTGCCACATTTTGTGTAAAAGGAGGAGAGAAGACCATGGAGAGGTAGGGACCAAATTTCCTAAGAAGAGAGCAGAATAAGAAACTGAACACAGTGAGGATAGTGGCAAAAGAGTGTGAGACGGAGCCCAACAGGGGTAAAGCATACCTTGGGTACCAGCTATATCATCTTCCACAGGAGAAAGCAGAGCATTCAGAGGCATCAGGTGACTAAGCTGAACACTGAGTGGTTTCTGTAACCTGTCCAATAATTCTTAGAGTGCATGCTGTTGCTCTGCTTGTTAGATAAGAAAAGCAAGGCCTACTGACATAGGCAACATGCTCAAGGTACCACATGTGGAAAGTGGCAGGGTCCTGGCCTGCCATCTAAAGTGCATGCTAGGGTCCAGGGAGATAGCTCCATGGCATAAGTGCCTGCCTGGCAAGTGCAAGGTTGTGAATTTGAACCCTAATCCCACCAATAAAATAAATAAAGTGCATGCTGTTGTGTACATTGAAGCTTTTACGGCGCTGGGGATATAGCTCAGTGGTATGGTGCCTGCCTGGCAAGCGTGAGGTCTTTTTTTTTAATATTTAAAATTTTATTTTAAAGAATAAAAATAACAGAAACAAAGATAGAAAAAGAATAACAAGCAAGAGTACATATAGTGAAGAATTTCAAAACAAGAACAAAAATTTAACAATGATTGTAGTACATATTTCCATCATCAAATCTGTTTAGATTAATAGATATAGGTAAGATTGGTCAAACAATTAAACGTTAACACTTTCAGTAAGCCTTAATTTTTTTCTAACTTTTCCAAATGCGTTTTGTATTTAAGTCACTCTTCCAGAAAAAATTTATAGGGGCTGGGTTGGCAAGATAGTTCAGTGGTCTAAAGACCCTGCTTAGGCAACCATAGGGACCGTGGTTCAATCCCTGGCACCATATGCTGTGCCAACCCAACCCCCAGGGCAAGCTGAGCCAGCCAACACATAAATAAATAAATACATAAAGTTAAAAAGCGAAAAGAAAATTATTTTTAAAAGAAAAAGTTTATAGGGGCTGAGGATATAGAAAATGCAAGGTCCTGAGTTTGATTCCTGATCCCCCCCCAAAAAAAATTTATTTAGTTATTTATTTTTTTCTTCTTTTGAGTTCTTATACTAGGGAGACTATATGATATTTACAAATGTAGGTCTGGTTTGTTTCACTTATGAGTATATGTTCAAGATACATCCACTTATATATGAAAGTCTTCTAGTTTATCAAGCATGAGGTCTTGAGTCTGATTCTTGGTTCCAGAAAATATACATAAACAAATAAATCGATAACGTTTTTAGATGTGAAAGAGGGCAAGGGGGCTGCAGAAGTTCTCCTCTGACAGCTCTACTTTCAGAGGCCAGTGGGAGCTGGGGAAAAGGTAGAGGCGTGGGGCAGAGGCTGGAGGATGGGTTGCCATGCAGCAGCAGAAGTCTGAATTTTAAAAACCAGGCAGTACGCCCCCATAATACAGTTAATCCAGACAGTAATTTGAAAACTCGCTAGAGATGCGGCTGTACATTTCCATCTGACCCACAAAGCCATTACAGTTCAAGTAGATTGTATTTTTCTTTTCCGACTTCCCGTCTAGAATTTCTTTCTGTGGCCACAGCAGGGCAGTAGTTCTCTTTCATATGAACCAGTCTCAGTCTTAGCCTGGCCAAAATGTCTTTTTGATACCTTGAGATTTGCAAACTACATTCACAGGCATAGTAAAAAGGCAAACTTCTTTAAAAGAGATTTACTCCTGTGCTAATGATGGGGGAAGAGTAATTAAATATTACATAGAGAGGGCTGCCTTCCACAGCCTCCGAGCTCAGCTTTTAAGTGCAAATGGTTTACGCTTTTAATGATGAAAGAAAAGTCTTGTGAAAGCATCATTTTCAGATGAATAAAATATCAAACCCAGGATATTATTTGATATCTAGTTGCCTTGCAAATTATATAGACTTGTAAATTTTTTTAAATGTATATAGCAAGTAACTGACTTTTTAAAAAAGAATTATTCCTAGTTAAGCTTTTACAAGTGTGCTTGTTATACTTCACTTTTCAGTACAGAAATCTATGGAGAATAAACAACAAAAATGGCTCACAACATCATCAAACAGATGATCCCTGTTATTTTGAGAGGATTGTTGTAGTTTTATTATTTTTGACTATTTATTTGTTTGTTTGGTACAAGGTTTCACTATGCAGCTTATAGCTGATCAATGACACGCAGTACCAGAGATCAAACCCAGACCCTTGTACTTGCCAGGCAGGTGCTTAGACCTCAGAACTATCTCCCAAACCCTTGTTGTTGTTTTGAGACAGGGTCTAGTTATAGTCCAGGCTGGCCTTGAACTCACCAAGTGGTCCAGCCTGGCTTTGAGCTCCTGCCAATTGTCCTGCCTCAGCTTCCTAGGTGTTGAGATTGTAGCCTTGCAACACCATGCCCAGCTTTATGGTCCCTGTTCTAAAAAGTTAACATCATGTGTTCAGAGTCATCGAATACAAAGGATAAAACATAAAAAGCAAAAGTAACTTTCCTGTATCTTTCTCTAAAAACAACCACTGTTAATAGATTCACATGAGTGAGGAATGGTTTCCCAAAGTGTGTCTCACTCCAGGAATGGAAGGGCATTTTTAACAACAAAAGAATCTGAGCCCAAACTCAGGCTGCTTGCGACTGCCTGCGTGCCCCAGAAGGCACATGCCCCGCCCCTCAGCCCCACCTCTGCAGTAGGTGGGAAGCACCTCCCTGCAGGGCCAAGCTGCCCAGGGCCAGGTCCCTGGTTCGCTCTCTCTCGAAGCCCAGAACGGAGCCACAGGGGCCATCAGCACTGTCCTCCATGAGCATGGCCGTCCGTGTAAGCAAACCAACCGGGCTCAAGAAAAATATTCCAGCTGAGGGTCCACGTGGAATCTTCCAAGACGTTGACTTGTCGGCCGTCATATACATCGAAGAGCAAAGATATGGAACAAAATAGCCAACTCTTTGAGAGTGCTGTAAAATATTTCCATATGTACACTATATCAAAGTACTTTCCCTCCAGTTCAGTTGAAAGGAAATACCCCAAGCTTTGGGCCCATCAGAATCGACGTCTCCTGTTGTGGTTTTCAGATGCCCTAACGCTCTTCTGCCCGGAACTAATCGAATACAGCTCAGAACATCAGCCTAAGTGTGTGTGTGTGTGTATGTGTGTGTGTGTGAGAGAGAGAGAGAGAGAGAGAGAGAGAGAGAGAGAGAGAGAGACAGGGTCTCACTAAATTGCTTAGATGGGGTCTGGAGTTGTAACTTTTTTGCCTCCACGCCCCATAGTGCTGTAATCACAGGCACAAGCCACCAGGCCTGGGTCACGCTCAGGTTTTAGAAACAAAAGACAGCTCAGATAAGGAATCTCATGTGCCCTGAAGTTCCTTTCTGAAGACATGCCTGCTTTGTGTGCTCTTCCTGGCTGTCCTGGCCTCAGCTCTGCCTGTCAGCTTGGCGTTTGCAGTAGACAGGGTAACCCTGGCTGTCAGTGGCCTTAGGATCCCCCTCACTCCAACACCCCTTGTCAGCCCCCCTGTAGGAGCTTGAAGACCTGCATAAACTCCCCAGGAAGGAACAACGGTTGGCAGCAGGTGTGTTCTGAGATTCGATTTTGACGAGATGAGAAGGCCTCTGGAGTAATGTGCCTTGGCCGTCTCCTAGTAAAGGCCCTGCCTGCCATGTCAGCCAGCCTCAGAGCAGGCAAAGAACATCTCAAGGCCACATAAGGATGGGACTGGCACCTCGTCACCACACCAAGTCACAGGTCTGCATCTGAGACAGGGAGGTGGTGGGCAAGGGGGCGGGGATGGGAGACTCCATAGGCTTCACATCATCCTCAGAGTCAGTGTCGGTGCAGAGCCTGCTATCCATGCGAAGCACAGGTAATATTTATCGAATGAATTGATGTGAATTCTTCAAGTCTTCCAATGGAACTTTCTAAATGCTAATGGATTTGGAATCCTTTGATGTTTTCGAATTGCCATAGTAGTGGCTTGCAAACTTGTTCGGAATACAGATAACTTAGAAATCATGATGCTCTTGGAAAGAACACAATGGATTTATGTATCATACCACAATAAAATTTATCATTAATTAAATTTGCACAAGCAACATTATAGCAAGCATCAGAGATTTCATGAAAAAAATGTGGATGAACATGAGCAAATTCACCACACACTTTTGTTTTTTTCTTAAAAACTTTGAAATCTCAAATTACCTTGCAGAAGAGCAAAGTTTTATGGATTGTTATTACGTTTCCCCCAAATATTAGTTTTTTCCAGATTAATGTTCAGAAGAAAAATAGAATCCTTGCTGTTTTTACATAGGGGTTGCATTCCCCTGTGTATAAATACTGAACTACTCTACATATTTCAGTATTTATTAAAGCTGTGCCAAAAAAACAGTACTTTGTCTATAATTAAGAGGGTTTAGTGAGACTCAGATAATAATAAACAGGTTTCCCATGCACAGATCAATCTGATTAGCTATTGAAAGCTCATGCAAGAGTAGCTGGGCATGGTGGCTCACGCCTGTAATCCCAGCACTTGGGAGGCTGAGGCAGGAGGATCGGTGCGAGTTCAAGACCAGCCTGGGCTACAACAGTGAGCTCACAGCCAGCCTGAACTGCATAGCAAGACCCTGTCTCAAAAAGACATTAAAAAGAAAGAAAGAAAGAAAGAAAGAAAGAAAGAAAGAAAGAAAGAAAGAAAGAAAGAAAGAAAGAAAGAAAGAAAGAAAGCTCATGCAGGGCCCAGGAGAACCTGATGAGCATGGCACAGATTTCCTCTCAGGCTCGGTCCTAGCTTGGACCAATGATTGACTCTGACCTTGGCGAGCCCTGTAGCCCTCCCCAGCTGGCTGTGGTTCCTATCATACCAGCCCTCAGGGCCCTGCCCCATGCCTAGAGTCATGAGGTGCCAACACTGCAGGACAATAACGAATTCATGACTGCAAGTGTGGCAGATTCCCAGAGGAGTAAGCAGCTAAGGAAGAAAACAGAGATAGGTGCAGAACCAACCAACCAGTCAGTGCTGCTGTAGCACTATTTTCAGCATAACAGGGATCTTCAGACTGGGGTCTTTCAAACTTCTGGGGTCCTTTAACAACTATGGTTCTCTGAGGTCACTCTGAGGGTGCTGGACATCACTACTATGAAGTAAAGCACTTTCTAGATGATCAGCTTTCACACAAGCTCCCTGAGAAGATGTCACCCCAATTTGTTCCCACCCCACTCTTCTCTCATTTACAGAACGAAAACTCCAACTACACCATAAAAACTGTGCTTTCAGCCACCGTAGTCTTCCCCAAAGTCAAAATGACAAGGGAAATACTGTGCATCAATTCAGGACACTGGAGCAGATGACACATAACTAGACACTCAGGAAAGAGGATTCCAGAGCTGCTACACAACATGGCAGGAAGTATGGGATGAGGGTGTAGGAATAAGAGGGTAGACTTAGAGGGGGAATCAGTGGCAATGTGTCGTCCATTGGCACAGATTTTTAAAAACTGATTTGTAACCATTCACTGTAGTTTGTGACCCGGTACTGGTTCTAACCCTAACTGGCACCTGTCCCTAACCTCATTTCTACATCTCCCTTGCTCTGTTCCACCCATGGCACCTCTTACCTCTGGAGGACTGCATGTCCTCAGGGTCCTTCCTCATAGCCTTCTATCTTGTCTGAATGTCCCTTCCTGGGGTGGGGACAGTTTACACTGCAGCCCTGACTGGACTCTGTATTCTTCCCCTTCTGTTTTTGTTGTCTATAGTATTCTCTGATTGCACTATTATTTCATTCATTCACTGATTCATTTATTTGTATTTCATTCATTCATTCATTCATTCATTCATTCATTCATTCATGTTATGTCAGCTGGCCCTAGAATAAAATCACCACTGAGCTTTTTTTTTTTTTTTTTTTTGTGAGACCAAAGTTCGAACCCATGACCTTGCACTTGCCAGACAGGCACTTGTGCCATGGAGTAAAAGCCAGAGCTTTTTAACCACTTTGTTCTACCCAGAGTCCAGAACATTGCCTTGTGCATGGTCAGAGTCATGAATAACATAACTGCAAATAAAAACCAAGGGCAGGTTTGCGTGACATTTCTGTGCCAAGGATATATCTCACATTGCAGCCAGTTCGTCTGCTCCACTCCAGTGGAGGTGGAAAGATTTATTTAGCTCACAGTTACTGGAGGTCTCAGTCCATGCTCAGCTGGGTCCAACACAGAGCAACACATGGCAGAGAACAACCTTTCATGCCAGTGGCAAAGAGCAGAGAGCACAAGGGAGGAGTAACAGCAACAATGGCAACAGAGAAAGTATGTCCCTCTTAAATTGCATTCGGGCTCTCTGCACCAGCCTGGGGGAAGTACACACGCGCGCGCGCGCGCACACACACACACACACACACACACACACACACACACACACACTGAAAATCCCAGCAGTACTAAAACCCATAATCCCAGCTGTGGCTTACTCATAATCCCAGTGGATGAGTTAATCACAAACTCTAGTAGTCCTCAACCCCTGACTACATGAGGTTTTGCGGGGGACAACTAGACACAAACCATAACACCAGGAAATGGCTGGTTCTGAGATGGAGCGCTGGAGGTGGAGGCCAAGATATCACATCAGAAGAGGCAGTGACTAGATGAATGCAGCAAGGTTTGTGCTGTGCTCATGGACTATGGCTCTCTCAGATAGAGACCTGTGGCAATCGCCATTCTGAGGGACTTTCAACATATAAACATTTCAGTTAAAAAAATCTATGGAAAAGTCAGGCGTGGTGGTGCACACCTGCAATCCCAGCAATGGGAGGCTGAGGCAGGAGGACTAGTGCATGTTTGAGACCAGCCTGGGCTACAAAAGTGAGCTCAAGGCCAGCCTGAACTGTATAGAGAGACACTATCTCAAAAAGACAAACAAACAAACAAAAAATTCTATGGAAAAGCACAGTAGGGTGTTGTGGTACACAACTGTAATCCCAGCTCTCAGGAGGCTGAAGCAGGACTGTTACACAGTAAGACTCCATCTCAAAAAACTGTAAGCAAAAGTGTTATGATTTGTGTCCAGGTGTCCCCTCAAAGACTCATGCAGTCATGGGGTGCGAACTTCTAGAGTTTGAGACTAACTCACAATCCAATGGGATTATGGGTGATTCACTGGGATTACAGGTCTTAGTACTGCTGGGATTATGGGTGTGAGTGTTACACCCAGCCTGAGGCAGAGAACCTGAATGTAATATGAGAGAGATAGACTCTGTTGCCCTTGTTGGCCTGTTGTTGTTGCTGGTCTGTTGCCATGAACTGCTGCTCTCTGCCATGTGCCAGTCTGCCTTGGAGCCAGCTGAGTATGGACAGAAACCTCCAATAACTGAGCTAAATAAACCTTTCCTTCCTTCATTTTGGGTGTTGGGTATCTGTCCGAGAAATGAGAAGAGTGAAACAAAAAGAAAGAAAAAAGAAACGGTAAGAAAAGAAGGCAGGGGCCCGGCAGGATGGCTCAGTGGTCTAAAGCTCCTGCTTAGGAAAGCTTGGGCGGCTGCAGGGACCGCGGTTCAATCCCCGGCACCACATGCTGTGCCAGCCCTGCCCTGAGGGCAGGCTGAGCCGGCCATAAAAATAAACAAACAAGCCGGGTGTGGTGGCGCACGCCTGTAATCCCAGCACTCAGGAGGCTGAGGCAGGAGGATCAGTGCGAGTTCGAGACCAACCTGGGCTACAAAAGTGAGCTCAAGGCCAGCCTAACTGCACAGTGAGACCCTGTCTCAAAAAGACAAAAAAAATAAATAAATAAATAAATAAACAAAGAAAGTTCTGAAACAATAAAAAATAAAATAAAATAATTCTTTAAAAAAAAAGAAAAGAAGGCAAACATGGAAACAAAGTTTCATAAATAAGAGGAGTCGGAAGGCAGACTAGGAAAAAAGGAATCAAGTTGTGTTATGTACAGGTGCAGATTTCCTATGATGAATGTGACCATTATGTGTACCAAAATGGACTAAAAAATGTGATTAATTGGAAAAAAAAATAAAACTATGGGGAAAAAATGGGAATGGTGATACACGACAAAGGGCAAATATATATATATATATATATATATATATATATATATATATATATATATATATATAACCTCAGCAGCTTGAAGACCCAGTTCATGTTTTTTTTTTTTAAAACAACTACATAGCTTTATTTAGTATATTAGAAAATTAATGGAACAAGTATCTCTAAAATTATTAAAGTGCTCATGCTGCTACAAATAACATCCTTGGCAATGGTTTAAATTTCTATGCAAGCAGGGTGTGGTGGTGCACCCCTGTAATCCCAGCACTCAGGAGGCTGAGGCAGCAGAATCGTGAGTTTGAGACCAGCCTGGGCTACAAAGTAAGTTTAGGGCCAGCCTGAACTGCATCGTGAGACTCTGTCTGAAAAAGACCAAAAAAACAAAAGAAAACAGACAAAAACTTTCTATCCAAAATTTTGGATGATGATCTCAAAATGTGGAATGTGTACACATTCCAAAATTCCCTTAAGGAGTATACCAGCAATGACATTCAGGCTGGCTGTGGTGGCCTAGCTACTTGGAAGGCTGAGGAAGGACAGTTGAGCACAACAGTTCAAGGCCAGCCTTGGGAGCACAGTGAGACCCAGTCTCAAAACCAAATTTTAAAAAAATCAAAATGTGCTACTGCACCGTACCACTGTCTTAGTAGTATATTGTTATCTAACAAAACACCTCAAAATATGATCTGAAGAAAACAATTTTAAAAAATTTTATTTTTCCAATCCCCTCACTGGGCTGAGGTGATTTTATGTTGGTCTCACTCCTATTTTATAGGAGAAATCAGATACAGCTCTGGCTGAAAGTAGGGTCACCCCAGGCAGAGGTTTTACAAACTATAACTGGAGGACTGAGCCAAATCTGGCTAGACACCTGCTTTTGTAAATAAAGTTTTACTGGAACACAGCTATTCCTATCTGTGACTACTGTTACACTACCACATCACAGCTGAACGGTTGTGACAGTGACCCTATGTCCTGTGCAATCTATATACACATTCCTCACCTAATGATGCAGCTATGTTCCTGTGATTGAGTCCTTCAGTAAACTCATCACTAAAGGAGGACTTGTATAGAGTATGTACATTGCAATATTCAAAACAAAGACATTGTCAAAGGAAAGTGCAACTTGATGACTTACTTCCATAACTCTTACACACAGTAACATATAGCAGGACATAAAACTGCATACTATACAGTACAACCAGCAGTAACTGCAGTCCTATATGAACAAGGCGGACTGTACAAAAAAGGCATAGATGCTCTATCAACAGGATGTACAGAGCTATGCAAAAACAGATAGGGTGTAAGTCCCAACGCTCATCAAATATGCAGGTCCTTAAAGAAGAAGCATCTGTAGCAGATGGGCCATGCAGTAAGAGCTTACGCTCTCAGGTCACTAGCTCTTGATCCAGGTGTGACAGTGTGCACCAGTAACCCCAGTGCTCAGAAGGTTGAGGCAGGAGGATCGCCAGCTTGGAATGTAGAGTGAGTTTAGAGTCACTTTGGACTCCATAGTGAGGCCTTGTGTCAACAAAATAAAACAAGGTCTTTTTGCACGGGAACTACATAGTACAACAAGCTATGTCAACAATTAATTATGTATGTGCATGTGTGTATATCAGTGATTGAGTCCAGGGCCTTCACACTGAGCTATAGCCTCAGACCTATTTTTTAAATTTTGTGACAGGGTCTCAACTAGCCACCAAATGCCCAAGGCTGCCATCTCCAGCCTCAGCCTTCGAGACTGGTGCAATGGAAGCGTGGGCTTGCCCCTTGACAAAGGATCTTGCTTCATGAGAATCCAGCCTGGAAACTGGCTCCCATCAGAGCCTAGTCCCAACTTTGATGTTGGCCTTCCTAGCCCAAGAATGAGGAATTAATGCCAGTTCACCCTTCTGGTTGGTGGTCATTCCTTACGGCAGCCCCAACTAGATGAAAACAAAACTAGGGCTATGCTTTTACTTCTGGTTTTGAGTGCAATGCCTGTCCCTTCTAACTTTCATAGATTACAAGAGACAGAACTTTGGCAATGCCTGTCCCCTCTAACTTGCAATGATTGTAAGAAACAGAGTGCTGGTCTTTGGAAGGCTTCCTGTTCTCATGCACAACTGGTCACGAAGAGCTGGATGCAACAGAAGTTTTAAGTTTTTAAAACACAAAACCTACGAGTATTTAAAGGTTCAAAGTCTTGTCTGTGTTTTGAGACTGGGTCCTGCTACCTAGCCCAGGCTGGCCTGAACTCACTGCAACTCTGCCTCAGTGCACGGGCCATCATGCCAACTTTCCCAAATTAAATTTTTTTGTCTTTGTCTTTTTAAGGCAAGGTCTCGCTATGCAGTTCAGGCTGGCCTTGAGCTCGCTTTTGTAACCCAGGCTGGTCTCAAACTTGCACTGATCCTCCTGCCTCAGCCTCACAAGTGCTGGGGTTATACCCAAATTAAAATTTTGATAAGCACTTATAACAAAACTTGTGAAGTGTAATTATCACACTTCTGCTGGGTAACAACAGGTTCTTTCACCACACCCTGTGAAAGTTGTGAAAACAGATCAGTCTGAGATAATACCCAGTTGTGTGCCAATATTTAACTAGAAATGTGATTTTGTAGCACCACTGATTGCCCAGGTGTAACCATTCTGACTCTAATTTCAGCCCTGGGAAAGAGATGCAGGGCACTCCAGTACCTCTTGTTCTACCTCGAGGAAAAAGCAGCTATGCAGAACTGTACCCAACTCTGGGCAGGATTTTAAGTGAGGACTGAGCCCATTGTAATTTAGGGACCCACTGCTCCTAATTAGGGTAAAAATGTTAAGTATGTCATTAAGCGCCTGAAAACAAACTGCATCTACTTAAACATATGGAAATTTTCTTTCAAGAGCAAAAGACCCCCTTCAATCCACTAATAGAACTTATAGGCAACTGATGGAGAAATACTAGCTTTTGAAAGGGAAACCACTGACTACATTCACATGTCCTTTAGGAACCTGTCAGGATTACTTTGTCACACACAGAACTGGATTCAATAAAAGTGTCACTGCTTTTTTATAAAATCAAAACCCAGCAGAGTTAGAGACTTCATGCTGGCCACTTGGATAGAGGCAAGGCTAGGCTCACATCAATCAGGGCTCTTTGCTGCTCTAAGCACCAGACTCCAACACCAGTGCAAGAATGAGAGCAGAAAATCAGGGTATGTGAAATAACCAAATACAAAAGGTCCAAAATAAGGGCAAACTGAAAGTAGCTTGAAGAAAGCAAATATTTAAATTATTATGTCACATGGATCTGATGGCACAGCCAACCACCAAAATAAATTCAAAAGAAACATAATCTCAGAGGTTATGCTGGGGGAAAGGGCTGAAATTTTATACAATATGCTTCCAATTTGGACTTAAAATAGCAACCTTCTACTTTGAAGACAAAATGGGAGGGAAAACATCCAGTTATTCAAACTGGATTCATAAAATGAGATTTTTAAATTGTCTCCATGTTTGAAAAAACAAAAAAAAATCACATAAAGCCATTAACCACGTGAACTCTTGATGAGTGTGCACGTTAATGCACTGGCTTTCACAAATTTCTAGGTTTGCCCCTTTCTTTTTCTGCCGAATCTCAACGATGTCCACAGGTCAGGACCCCAGGTTCAGGCCCATTGAAGTAGGAACCTTGAAGCTCGCCTTCTGCACCTCCTGCTCCACGGGGCCTTGTCTAGCTGTACCGGAGCACCTGCTCGCATGTAAACGAGAGCATCAAAGGGTTGTGCTTTTAGGACCAGGCACAGGGCCAACCAGTTGTTTGGAGACAGTGTTGTCCAGTGCTGGGACTGAGAAGCCCTCAGGCAGGCCTGCTTGCCACCCTAGGGAAGGCCAGAAAATCACCAGAACTTTAGGGCAGCCAGGGATACACATGAACATTTGTCACATTATACCAGTTGATGAAGTAATGTCTGTGTTGAATGGAAGGGTAGTTTTGGCTTCTCTACTGCTGGGTTTATATAAATGGCCAGAGGGCCTTCACTCTACTGAGACCAGACTCCACTAGGAACTACCCTTGGAGCAGTGAGCTTGCATCTACTAGGCCATCTCCAGCACCCCAAACACACAGACCAGCCATCTCTGAGCCTTTTTCTCCAGAAGTTGCCAAAAATAAGCATTACAGATTTAAATAGGTCTGCATTCTCACATTCTGACCTTGATCTACACCCAGAGTAATTTGATTTCCATGAACCTGACCAAGGTTTCCTTCCCAGGTAATGAATGAATGTGGGTCTCCCACAGACCATCTTGTGACAGAACTAAGCACAGGAAGATGGGGTAAGGCTTCCAAGAGATACCAACCAACCCTGTTAGGCCCACTGTAATACAGGACACTGATGGCCAAGGCAGGAGGCCTGCAGGCACAGAGGGCCAGCCTAGCACAGTGGGACCCTGCTTCGAAACAAGGGGAAAAGGCCACAAAAACCAAATGGTATTCAAGTTGTAAAGCTGTAAAGGGGCTGGGGAGATTGCTCCATGGCACAAGTGCCTATCTTGCAAGTGCAAGGTCATGAGTTGGAACCCTGGTCCCGCAATCAATCAACCAATAAATAAATACTTTAAAGAGCGCTTGGGCTCTAGTGCATACCTGTAAGCTCAGCGCTAGGGGCTCAAACAGGAACATCAGGAGATCAGCCTAGGCTACATAGCAGGACCTGAAGGTCCTTCCTTGCTAGCCTCTGGGCCCAAGAACACAAAGGGCACATATGTGTCTAAGCAGTGGCCAGTACTGCCCCCAGAACTTACAGTCTGTGACCCCAGCATAGCTTCACAAAAAGCAACACCAAACACAGGGCCTCCAAACACCATGGAGACCAAGCCTGTACATAAAGACAAAAAACTACCAACAAATCACAAAATAAGCCTTTCCATCTTTTATTACTGCAACAGCTTCATCTTCTATTTGGCCTTCTGACTCTGTGCTTGTGCCTTCAACACTTTCACCACAATTTTCTGCTCTTCAATAAGGAAGGCACGCTTGATCCTACGGAGGAAAACAGTCAGTGAGTAGCTTCCCCAACACGAGACAGGAAAGTACCACTCAAGAACTGAACACAATCAAAACACCCAGAAAAGCAAGTGCTAAGCACAACAAAAAGCTGAAATCATTGGTTGGCCTCTTGGCCACTTCCAGCAAGAGCACTGAACCCAATCAAGGAGCCCTAACCCACTCTTCTGAGAGCACCCACAGGCAACACCTGACCAACAGCAGGTTCTTCATTATTAGGATCCTGGACAGACACACAGATATAACTCTATTTGCAAAATGTCTCAATGTTTTACTCACACTATAAAACCAGTCATGTGCTCAGAACTAAAATTAAGGGTTAAAGAGGCAGATCTTGGCAATTATCTTTGAAACTGAGGTTCAGAGCTGAAGGCCTGAGTCTTTGGGATTTTTCCTTAGACCCTAATTAGCAATTCTTCCTAAAAACAGATAATACCCTTTGTGTGTGCTTTTTGGCAGATTTATAAGAAACCGGTCCAAGAGCATTATTCAGTCACCCTGGCTGCTGACTGGCTACAGCCCTGTAATCCATGATGTCGCAGCATTCCTGCATCCTGGCGAGCTGCTGTCAGTGCATACCAATCTCCTGCTCAGCTTAAAGGCCTAGGATCCCTAAGACGCAGCCCAAATGCCCTTATTAACTGTATTAAATTACAAAAGTACCGGACACAAAGCATAAACTATAAAAACAGATACTTATAGCCATTTTTGAATTTCAGTTTGTGGATGCTCTTGAAAGGCAACCCGAGCTCTTAGCACCACCCTGTACGGTTGCCCTCTGCTTTAGAGCAAAAAAAAAAGCAACCCTCAGAAAACACTGGGGTGTAAATGTTTCCATAGCATGAGTTCAATCATAGACTGTAGACCAATAAAAATCTTCAAGCACAAAGTCCAAACCCACTCATTTTCTGCTGGCACTAGCTGTGAACTTCACCTGCCGCTGCTTCCCTAAAGGCCCTCTCTGCCTCTTGGTTTTCCAAAGGCAGCCCTCACTCAGATCCCACCTCCCGACTCCCAGCTGCTTGAATTTGTACATTCTTTAACTGTTTCCCTGCCCCTCATGAAAGTCTCACTTGTCCTGCATTCCTGGGATGTGACACGCCTGAGCAGCCCTCACAACCAACCATCACACAGTGCTGGCCTCATGCAGCTTGGTAGAAATGCACCAGGCCACCTTCCAGAACCAGCTGTGAGCAGGGAAGGGCCCCCTCATGTCTTTCATTTGCCTCTCAGCACACCTAACTTCACCTCAGCACCCTTCTTTGCTAGTCTCCCTTCTACCCGCACGCACGCACGCACGCGCACACGATTGGAGCAGAAGCTCCTCTCACGTGGACTCCGTGAAAGGGCTGAGGCTGACCCAACCCCCACCACATGGTTTCAGGCAGATGCCACTTCCTTATCCCTCCAAGGGTACACTGTCCCAAACACTCATCTCTCATTAAAGAAATGGCTTCACTACCTTGCTCTGTGCTTCTAATGCACTGGAGTTCTTTGCAGTGCTCAAAGTCCACTTCTTCCCACATACTAAACAACCAAGGCAAAAACCCACCTCTTGTTCTGTATGGAAGGCTCTCCACAGCCTTGCCCTCTAATGGCTACCTAGCACCCCTATGTTCCATCCTCGCCATACTGTTCCCTCACACCTTCCATTCACCTGGGATCAAATCACTAACACAGACATTTTTCACCTGCTCCCCCTAGAAAAGCAAAGCACATTTCTAGCATAGGAAGGAATGCCCCCAAATCCTGACATAATTCCCCTGTCACTGACCGCTTTGCCCAGAATCAGTTATTTTCTGACATCAGTACTTTCAAAAGGTAGCCAACTTAGGAACTACTTCTAGTCTTCAGGGATGTCCTGGAGTCCAGCACACAGGGCAGTACACACCTCCACACGGATTCAGGAAACCTGCTTGCTCACATGCTGCCTACCTGTCGCGGACACACTTGGCACACATGGAGCCCCCATAAGCCCTGCTGACGTGCTTCTTTGTTTTAGACAATCTCATAAGAACTTTAGGCCGCACAGCTCGAACCTGCACAAAGAAAACAGAGGTTGTCTGACAGTGCTTTACAGAAACTAATACTCCTGGATCTTACAGTGGTAACGCCAATGTTGAGATTTCAAAGAGAACTGGAATACTAACTTAACATAAAGCATACTGCACACAAGTATTAATGTAAGAAAAAGATCTAAGGGCCAGCCAAACAGCTCAGCATGTTAAAGTGCAGGGATTGGGGAATGGATACTCTGCCGGACAGTGCTGGCCCCTCCTCAGCCCTGCCCCGAGGCATGCCGAGACCGCAAGGGAGACTGTGGTGCACCTGTAATCCCAGCTCTTGGTAGGCTGTAAACAGGTGGATCACTATGAGTCCAATCTAGTGGTGAGACCCTAAACACCCTGTAGATCCTTTCAAAAATAAAAGAAAAAAAGAAAAAGAAAAAATCTATGTTCTTGACACCCGGACCTTAGATGCTTAGTAATTCTCAGTTACTTAAGCAGGGACTTTCCACTATCAACACAACTTCCACCCCTTGTCATAATTAGAGATCACTTACCCCTCGAAGTCTGCCCGGACACACACCACACGCAGATTTGGGGGCCTTCCCAACTTTCTTGGTATAGAGGTAAACAATTCTATTCCCTGGGGTTCGGGATCTAGAAAAAAAACAGAGTGGCTCAGCATCCTACAAAGAGTAAACAGTAATACTTATTTTAATTTGTGGAAATACTTACAGCCTAGTTTTGTTAGAGGCAGTGTTGTAGGAAAGCCTACGACGGTAGGTCAGGCGCTGGACCATTGTGAAAGCCTAAAGTGAAAACCAAGTTGAAAAAAGGAAGTCTTTCCATTACAATATAATTCAAACTTTAAAGCATTTTCATATAATTTAGACAACACCCACGTGTTCTTACACACAACACCTTCAAGCATCCAACTACTGGTGGTACAGATTTTATCATTGTAATCTAAGGTTTTCTTAAGGAATAAAATAAACAGCCGCTCAATGGGACAATTACACATGCACCACCAGTTTCAAATAGCTCAGTCGCAGTTTGACAAATGAGTGAGGAGTAGCGGTGGATATGAATGCTAAGTTTTCTTGGTGCCCCCAAACGCAGCACTTAAGTTTGCAGTGGTGTCTGAAAGGTACTGCCACCAAGAGAAGAACCACCGAGTTCCGAAGTACGAAGCCTACGAAGCTTTCCTCCCAATTAACCTATAACCCATCTGGTTTCCACCGCTGCTACCGGGATTCAATGCCGTGACCTCGCCCAACTCTGCGTCAGGAGTGCTGCAGGTCGCCCCGGGGCCCTGGGTCTTCCCAAAGCAGCCTTCAATCCTGGGAATCAGCCTTACTACAACACACTCTGATACTAGACAGATGCCCCTGCGTTTCGGGAGCTGTTTTCCCCCGTGCATAACTTGGTGTCCTTACTTAGCAAGACAGCGACAAGGCATATAAACAACGTGTCGTAAGCGTCTCACTAACATTACATCAAAACCGAGCTATCACATCCCGAATAGACACGTAGACCAGTACAAAGGAGCCAAGAGGCCGGCGTGCGCAGGCATTTCCAAATACAGAAAGTCCCTTAACAGTGTGCCTCTTCTCTGCTACCACCCGTAAAACGCAAGCCCTCAGGGAGGCAGCCCCTTGAGCCTGCCGGTTCCCGCCCTTCCACAGCCTAAAGACTTTCAGGACTGCGGTGTGAAGACGTGGGTGCTAAGATCAGAAAGGGCTCCGCAATTTTCAGTCTCTGCGGCCGAACTACGGCTCTTCCGTCTCCTGATGCTGTATAGCGAAAGTGGCAAAGCCCGGTGGCGAGTTCCGTCAACGCTTCGTAGGGGATGCCAGTACTAAACGGCTTCCGAAGCTAAAAATGGAGGACTTGCTCACCAACAGCCTCCCTTCCTGCACTCTACAGCCTTACGCTAGCTCAAAGAACTGTCCCCGAGAATTCCCAGATCCCGAAACAATTCGGATGGCAGCAGATTGTAAACAAAACAAGAGACGAACAAGAAACAAGCAGCCATACCTCTAGACACGGTACCCGGAAGAGGAAGAAGGAAGTACTTACCAGTTCAAAGGTCAAATACTACTGCGCAGGACAGGAATGCGTCAGAATCAGCGGCCTGCCAGACAGAGCGTCACCATGCTGTACGGAAGGCTTAGGCTTGCAAGTCACCGCCATATTGTACGGAACCTCCGAAGGCTGGAATCTGCCCTAGCAAATGCAGGAGAATGCACACAAAGATCTTCAGAGAATCAATGTAGAAACAAACACATGACACAGAGACAAAAACGACAGAGGGGAGACAAAATAAACTTTTTTCTCTCTTCGTTTTTTTTTTCTTCTCTTTGAGAGAGGTTTTCACTATGCAATTCAGGCTGACCTTAAACTCATTTTGAAGGCCAGACCGGCCTTGAACCAAACTTCAGGACACTCTCTTAAGTGATCGTCAAGGATCTTTCCTAACTCTGCCTGCTCTTTTATCTTTTGTTCGAAGTACCAGCTTTACAATCAAATGAAGGTTTCCGTTCAGTACCTGCTAATTACTGGCTGTGTTGCTTTCAACAAGGCAGACTGCAGCGATACTCTGCGGTGTGCTGGCTTGCGGTAGAGCGCATAGTCCACCTAAGAGAGCCGAGCCCACCTGAGCTGCTTGGACTAGTACCCTGAGGCTAGGCCTGGCCAGGCCGGCTGCTCTCCGCGGGCGTCCACGCAGGTTCCTGCTCTGAGACAGAGCAGAGGACCCGTGGCCTGAGGAGCTTCGGCCTGCCTGCCCAGGTGCCTGGTTTGATTTCTGATCTTTCCTGTCTGAGATCCTTTTTGTGTCAGTACCTCCCTGTGGGCTGGGGGCTGGTGGAGTCTGGCCTCTGATTTCTTTTCTTTTTTCTTTTTCTTTCTTTTTTTTTTTTTTTGGTCTTTTTGAGACAGGGTCTCGCTATGCAGTTCAGGCTGGCCTTGAACTCACTTTTGCAGCCCAGGCTGGTCTCAAACTCACATGGATCCTCCTGCTTCAACCTCTCAAGTGCTGGGATTACGGGTGTGCGCCACCACACCCGGCATGGCCTCTGATTTTTAGCAGGCAGTACATGCCTATAATCCCAGAACAGGGGAGGCTGAGGCAGTAGGATAGAGGGGCAGGGGCGTTCAGGGCACCAGCCGCACCTGCTAGGTCCGGCCTCCTGCTGCCAGCTGGATTTTTCTTTCAGTTCTTTGAGTATTCCTTCCATCCTTCCTTTCTCTTTAATCCTCTGATGAAAAATAAGGAAACGTTATCTTTTAGATACTTAGAGGGAACTGATCTTTTTTCTTGTAGTCTTCTAAAACCTGTTTCATTTTGGTTCGCTTGGTCTTACTCTGATGTACTTAAGGATGCTTCTCTTTTTATTTATTTTTTATTCACGGGGACTTTGGAATCTTTATCTTGGCGTCTCCCATGAGTTTCACAAAATTCTCACCCATTATCAGTACAAGTACAGCTTCTCTCTGAGACTTCAGTTGAATACTGCGTTCCTATCACTGTATCTCCAGAGCGTTCTTCCGATTATCAATGGCTATATAACAAACTACTGTAAGTGATTTAAATGACATCTCTCTTCGTCACAGTTAATCTTGTCAACTCATTGGCTTGGAAATAGCCTGGACAATTAGTGATAGGACTCTTCTGGTTGTCGCTGCAGGCGTTGGAGGCGTGACCTTGGCTCTCTGTCTGGCCCCGCCCCTTCCTCTCTGACACCGCCCCTGCTCTGCCTCCTGGCTGCCAGGCACTAAGCGGCTTGCTCCAGTGCACCCTTCTGTCTGGCGTCCTGCCTTGGAACCAGGTGGACATGAGCCGAATCCTCTAAAGCCCTGAGCCACAGCTGACCAGGACAGTAAGACCCTGGGTTCCACAGTCAGAAATTTCTGCAAGGTGTAGTGGAATGATTTGTTTTTACCGTATACGAGAAGAGCCCCCGTGGAGGTGGGAGGGGACTTGACCCCCTGGGGTGTGTTAAGATTCTCCAAAGACACAGAACCAGTAAGTTATTTATCTTCCCCCCACCCCGCGGTGTTTTAGGCAGCTAAATTAGATAGAAATATTATAGGCAGTCAGATAGGGCCAGGCCCTCCAGGATAATATAGAAAGTAACTTGACTATGCAGTTTTGGAAGAGACAGGTACCTGTGGGCCAGACCTTAAAACAAAAGAGTAAAGAAATGCAGCCACCCTCTCACTTAAAGTTAAGTAACAGGGACTGATAATCTAAATGACTACCATCACCCTAAAAGAGCCTTAAAGGAGCCAGAAACTCAACCCCAACAGAAAGAACCTTTATTCTGTATTCATGCCCGCTTGCTATGTGACTTGCTTCCCAATTTGCTCCTGATTTAATCAGTTTTACCTGAACAATGATGCTTGTAATCTCATTGGTTGACCATGACTTTGTCCCACCTCAAGACTACCTAGGCAAGCTCCTCGAGTTCAGTGGTTCTCAACCTGTGGGTTAGACCCTGGCGGGGGTCGAACGACCAAACACAGGGGTTGCCTAAAGCCATCAGAAAATACATGATGCATATCAGACATTTATATTCCGAATCATAACTGTAGCAAAATTACAGTTTTGTTTACAAGCTTTATTTTTTCTTGTTTCAGAACTTTTGTTTGTTTTGTTTATTTATTGTTATGGCCGGCTCAGCCCGCCCTGAGGGCAGGGCTGGCGCAGCATGTGGTGCCCAGGATCGAACCGCAGTACCTGCAGCCGCCTAAGCTTTCCTAAGCAGGCGCTTTAGAACACTAGGCCATCCTGCCGGGCCCCCAAAATTACAGTTTTGAAGTAGCCACCAAAATTATTTTTTGGTTTGGGGTCACCGCAACATGAGGAACTGTATTGCGGGGTCACGGCATTAGAAAGGTTGAGAACCACTGCCCTAGTTTCACCTTAGGTCTGCCTTATCACATGGTTTTGCTCTATAAGATCTCTAAAGAAAGACAATTTCTTGGGCAACCCACTCAGCCCCGCCCCCTCTGTTCCCCTCTTGGACAGAAGCTTTCTTTCCCCAAAAATTTTCTATTCTAAACCTCTGTCTCATTCCTAAAATTCATTCTTTGGTTTTAGAGAACACAAACTCGTCCAGGTGTTTTTCAGGTTAAAAGATCAGTTTTTCTTCCTGTATCAGTGGGGCCAGGGTTCAAACTTACAACCTTACACTTGCTGGGCAGGCACTTGTGCCACGGAGCTATCTCTCTAGTCCCCAAGTTAATTATCTTTTTTATTGATTGAGTCAGTATAGGAATTGATCCTTGTGACCATAGAGGCTGACAGGTCCTGTAAGCCCTGTGAGTCGGGAGAGCCAGCAGTGTAAATCTAATCTGGGTTCATAGTGCTAAGACCCAACAGCACTGGGTGGCATCATAGTGATGCAGTGAGGTGCAGAAGATGGGGTGGGGGTAGAAAGAGGAGGAGCAGGAGAAAGAGGAGGAGGAAGAAATGGAGGAGGAGATGGAAGAGGATGAGGCGGAAGAGATGGAAGAGGAGGAGGAAGAAGAAGAGGAAGAGATGGAGAAGGAGGTAGAAAAGGAGGAGGTCATCCTAGGAGAAACAGTAAATTCACCCTTGCACCACATTTTTCTCTGTCCAGGTCCTTGGCCCATTGGCTGCTACTCACTTGTATTGGTGAAGGTGATGGGCTTTTTTTTTTTCTTTTTTTTAACTTGATGAACCGATTTCATTAACAGCGTCTTCTGGAAACACCCTAGAAGATACAGCCAGAAATGGCACTCTGCTAGCTACCTGGGAGCTCCTTAGCCTAGTCAAATTGATGCATAAAATTGACTAGCACAGAATATCAATGAATGTGTGTGTTGGGGGCGCTGGAGGCTGAACCCAGGGCCTTTTTTTTTTTAAAGACTTTATTTATTTATTTATTTATTTATTTATTTATTTATTTATTTATTTTCTTGTTTCAGAACTTTGTTTATTTACTTATTTTTATGGCCAGCTCAGCCTGCCCTGAGGGCAGGGCTGGCGCAGCATGTGGTGCCAGGGATCGAACTGTGGTCCCTTGCGGCTGCAGCTGCCTAAGCTTTCCTAAGCAGGCGCTTTAGACCACTGAGCCATCCTGCTGGGCCCCGTTTTTTTTTTTTTTTTTCCTTTATTTTGGTAATAAGGACTGAACCCAGACTATATCCTCAGTCATTTGTTAATTTTTATTTTAAGATAGGATCTCACTGAGTGATTCAATTGCCTGTGTTGGGATTGAATTTACAGTCTTCCTGCCTCAGCCTCCCAGAATGATGACATTACACTGCACCCAGCTTATGCATGTTATTTCTAAAGGAGGCTATATTTACAGCCACTGAGCTGAATAAAGATATGGAAGCTGGGCATAGAGGCACAGGCCTATAATCCCCACACTTGGGAGGTGAACTGTTGTGATTTGGAGATCAGCCTGGGATACAAAATGAGCTCAAGGGCAGTCTGAAATGCATATCAAGACTCTGTTACAAACAAAAAAAAAGAAAGGAAAGAATTTTAAAAAACAACAAAGAAGGGAGAGATGGAAAGATTTTCATTGCTGAACTATTTCTTTTAAGACAGCATCTCACTGTGTAGCCCAGGCTGGCCTTGAATGTGCGGCAGTCCTCCTGCCTCAGCCTCCCGAGTGATGGGATCATAGGTGTGCATGACCATGGCCAACCACTATAGAACTGCTGCACTGTGTCTCATGCCCCCCCACCTTGAGCTGCAGCCTACAGCGCACCATGAATTGATGCATTTTGTTAACCCCGTGATTGTTTGCGAGTAGCTTGATTCTATTCACATACACTCAATGCTCTGCCTTGAAAGCATTGGTGCGGTCTGACTATTACACCTCACCAGGGTTTTGGTGATCTTGGTGGAGCCTGAAGGCTTACTGGAACCTGAAGAACCCTCTCAGGAGGCTGCTGTCCTCAAAGGCCTGGGGCCCAGGTGTAAAGCTGCTGCTGAGACCTCAGTTGCTTGGTCTCTTTTGGCTGGAATCTGCCCATGATTGTTGCCACAAAGAGTTAAAGATATTGGAGCATTTTTCAGCATTCTAAATCTTGAAAGAAGAACTTGAAAACGAATTAGATTTTTCTAATAGAAATGTTCTGAACCGAGGCCCTAAAGGGGAGTCAGAAAACCAATTAACTTTAATTTAAATAATCATGTCTTAAGTCACAAATGAACTGAGTTCTATTGTGAGAGAACAACTGTATGAAATCCCCCAAGACATGTCCCCAAACAGCATTCACTGGTGGTTTGCATCTCCCTAGTGGAACCCACTTTTGCTAGTCACTGTCGCCCTTGTTTGCTGCGGAGCTAGACATCATTACTGAGAGCAGAGAAGCAGGGTGCTCCAGAGAACAAGGGGAATCCCTGGGGAAACTTCCGCTGATGCTCCCTTGTCAGCAACTTGTTCTTTTAAAAGCAAGAAAAAAAACAGCCCATAATTCTATTCCTGGTAAAAAAAAATTGTTTAAGAAAATGTGAGAAGATCATATTGGCTTATTCCAAAACCTTTACATGGGCTACATGATTTTGTGTTTCTACTTGCTATTTAGAAATAATATAAGCTGGGCACACCTGTAATCCCAGCACTTGGAAGGCTGAGGCAGGAGGATTGTTGTGAGTTTGAGACCAGCCTGGGCTACAAAAGTGAGTTCAAAGTCAGCCTGAACTGCATAGCAAGACCCTGTCTCAAAAAGACCAGAAAAAAAAAAAAGGAAGAAAGAAAGAAAGAAAGAATATAAGAGCCAGCCAAATAGCTGAGCAGATTAAAGCACGTGCAAGCAGGCACAGGGGCTGGGGATTCGATCCCCCGGCCTGCTGTGCCGGCCCCACCTACAGGGCATGCTGAGACAGTAATTGAGCATAGTGGCACATACCTATAACCCCAGCTCTTGGAAGGCTATAAACAGGAGGATCATTATGAGTCTGATCTAATAGGGAGACCCTGAACACCATGTAGACCCTTCCTTAAAATACACAGAAAAGAAATAATGTATTTGGGGTGATTGAGGTAGCTATTCTTTGTTTGAGGCAGGGTGTCCCTGTGTAGTCCAAGCTGACCTTAAATTTACATTACCAGGTAGCCCAGGTAACCCTGCAGCCTCAGCCTCCCAGTTGCTGAGATAACAGATGTGGACTGCCCACCAGGTAACTGAGAGCACTAGTGGTACTTTAGATACAAACACTGTAGCCATAGTGACTGAATTTCTCGCAGTGTCTCTCAACATTAAAGCAACCATTGAGAGTACACTACAGTAACAAAGTATATAATATTCATGAGGCATGGAAGCCCTCAAGATCTATTTTGCATTTTGTTTTAAGACAGGGTGTTCCTATATAGTTCAGGCTGGCCTCAAACTTGCAGCAATCCTCCTGCCTCAGCCTCTTAAGCGCTGGAATTAAAGGTGTGGATTTCCACACCCTGCTGGAGATCTATTTTGGAAGTTAACACAGTACAGGGTGTCAGGAAGCTGGACCATGGAGGTCTGACCGCAGCATGGAGAGACTTAAACTCCGTTTCTCTTACATCACTTCATCTGAACTCTTCCTCCTCACCTGCCACCTTCATGACCCTTGGAAAGTGCCTGTCCTCACGAGGGTGCCCTGTTTGTGGTGAGGGGTGATCACCCTGAATGTGGGTATCCTGGAGAACCAACACTGGTGCTGTGTGCAGTGGGGCTGGAGCACAGTCATGCTCAGTTGGTGTTGGAAGAATTTTTTTTTTTTTTTTTTTTGTGGGACCAGGGCTCAAACTCAGGACCTTGAATTTGCCAGGCAGGCATTAGAGCCACAGAGCGATCTCCCCAGCCCCCAATGTTGGTGGTATTATTATTATTATAATCATTATTATTGTTATTATTTTGATACTGGGAATCGAACTTAGAACCACGAGCTTGCCTGAGAGTACCTGTGCCACTGAGCTATGCCCCTGGCCCTTAGATCATTATTTTCTAGAAATGAAATTTTAATTTCTGTTCTTCACTCACCATTTTTCCAGTGTCACATCTTGTCCCTTTCTAAGGTCACTGTGTTCTTGGGGAGCCCTGCTCTTTCCTCGTGATATTTCTGGGAAGTCCAAATGAATTGCACTAGAAGTTATTGAAGTGGAAAGCAGGGAGAATGGGTACAGGAGGAAAGAAAGAGTTAAAGGAGTCAGCCTGTCCCAATCTCGACTTTGGGGAGATACTGTCTTCCCTGAAGACAGCCATTGCCTTGGGGAAGACAGAGCTGTGTCTCCGTGGATTATTTCTGCAAATCCAGACAATTGTTTTCTTGGGAAAGGCTTGGTGAGGTGTTGCAGTGGCTTGTTCTTCCTTAGCACTGCTGCTTGGTAGCCAGGGGAGCATAGTTTTGCAGAACGCTCCCCTCCCCCATCCTAAAAAGTACATAATATCATGTTTGCGTTGAAACTTTTTCTTCCGAAATGCCATAACACTCTCCCCGGCGCCTCACACGAAAGAGAATTAAAATCCTGTTATTTTAATTTACATCTAGCCACAAGATAAGTAAAGTTATCATTGAAATTCTAATTAAATGGGATGATTGACTAAGGTAGCACATCAAAGAGGCGACGTGAATATGGTATGTTGAAGACTTATTAATTAGTCTGCGTGGAAGAAATTC
>PVJA010016178.1:0-43889 GCA_004027025.1 Myocastor coypus | reverse complement strand
GTTTTTTTTTTTTTTTTTGGCTTTTGGAGACAGGGTCTCACTGTGCAGTTCAGGCTGGCTTTGAGCTCACTTTTGTAGCCCAGGCTGGTCTCGAACTCACAGCGATCCTCCTATCTCAGCCTCCCAAGTGCTGGGATTACAGGCGTGAGCCACCGCGCCCGGCTTCAGCATGGTCTTAAACTCCCAGGCTCAAACGGTTGTCACCCCTCAGCCTTCCGAGTATCTGGGGGGACTACCGGCACAAGCCTTATTTTATCTCTTTCTAGCTGTGCGATCCTGGAAGAGTGTTAACTCTCTTGTTCCTCCTTTTTGTCCTTTATGAAGGCAGACCAGCAAGATGCTCGCTTCACACATCTGTGTGAAGGTTAAATGACAGAGTGCCCTGGAAGCATCTATGCCTCTTGCCCTAGGCTTTATTTCTTTCCGGGACTGGGTACCATTAGGTGTATGGCCAAAGCGAAGCTGGGCATAGGGTCTAAAGAACCAGTGGCCACTGCCAGAGGACTATCCAACATCCTGCACTTGCCTCTTCATCTGGCAAACCTTTACCTCCCTCCCTCTCAATTGTATCCCTCAGGGCCTAGCTCAGCAAACCAGCCTCTTTCACCAAGTCCCTCCAGTGTACCAGCCGGGAAGCCTTCTGCAGCCAGTGTGTCCATCCATGGCTATAACAGCACCATTGCTCAAGCTGTCCTCAGGGAGGCCTTCTCTCCCCACCCCTGCTCACATCTGGCTTCTGACTTAACTCAGGCACCCCCCGACTCCTACCTATTTGCCCTCTCCTCTAAGAGAACCTGGAAGCGGGAGACTGTTCTCCTTGCCCTGGATATCTCCTACTGTCCGTGGGACCCTGCTGAGCATGCAGCTGGTGCTTGGTGTGTGTCTCCAGGAGGAATGAAAGACTTTCCTGGTCCCTGAGTCAGAAAGGACCTGGACAGGCAGCAGAAGGGTGTAGGAGTCAGCTAGGATGAAGTGGGAATACGAAGGGCTTTGACTTCTACAGGGCTGTAGGGTGGTTCTGTGCCATGGTCATCTCTTACAGTAACTATAGTTATCCTGGCCACTTGGGGGGAATTGGGACCAGTCCCCTCCAGATGTCTACCTTGACTGGGAAGCCAAAGACATTCACATCCCTTTCCCCTGCTCATCGGCTCTGTGAGGCAGGTGAGATGCAGCGCCCCCATTCTACCCTTTGTGCCTATATGGACTGTGAAGCTCAGAGAGGCTAGGTGGTTTGCCTGAGTCACACAGCAGGCGAGGGGTGAATCTCAGCAGCTCTATCAAAATCCATCCAGAGCTTTCTTAGACCCTGGCTACATTTCCTTTCCAAAACTAGCATAGGCTTTGCCTCAGGAGCCTGAGTCAGAGGAGAAGCCCCCTCCCAGGAGGCCCTGCCAGACTCTATGAGGTCAGAGGGAGGCCTTCTGCCTTACTGCTCCTCCTCATCCCTGAGTAGCTGCACACACCCATTGCTTCCAATTGCACCTGCAGCTACTCATCTGCTGTCTGTGCCCAGCCTTCAACTCAGCCCTTAGCAGAGATGTTTGGTGGTCAGTGCCTCAGTTTCCCCTGCATGAATTTGCTCCCTCCTTTTTCTTAGCAGGCAGAGTGAGACTAAATTAATGTTTATTTAGGGGCTTCTGCATTCTGAGCTGACAGGTTCCTTGTGATGGTAAAATATGAACCCAATGTAAGTGCAAAATGCTATTGTTTTACACCTGAGGGTGATGTTTCACAATGGCAGTGCCCTGTCAGGGCTGTGAGCAGAAATGAATGGTGTGTCTGGTCCTGCCCAGCTCCCCTAGACTCAGAAGACAGCAGCTCACATCCCAGAGTGGGAAAAATATGAGGCTACTCACCTTCTGCTATAAATCTGCCGTTTCATCAGCACTGACAGGTGGCTGGACAATCCCAGTCAATTCATCAATTAAATCTACCCATTTGTAGTTGCTGTGATACTTGTGTCCTTGGCTCTGGCAAGATCCAAGGTCCTGGAGTGCAGGAAGGCTGCCGTCACTGGGGCCGATGCTGCTGAGGAGAGGAGCAGAGAGAGCCTGGGCCCCGGGCTATTGGGAAGCTGGGACAGTGGATTTCTGGCTGGGAGAAGAGACAAGGAATGGCATTTGGGGTAAGGCTGGGATGGGACGGAGCAGAAGGTGGGGAGGATACTCAGTGTGGAAAACCTAATTTTGTGGTTTGCTTTGCCTTTAGCTTGGTTTGCTCAATAGGGCACTTCCGGTTTTGCTGTAGGACAGGCAGAACTGGGCTCACTGCACGTTGTACTCTGTGTAACTTTGGGCAACTGCTTCGTCTTTAACTTACTTACCTACAAAATGGAAATAATAGCAATGGTCACACTCCTTAAGACATTGTGAAAATTAAACACAAGAAATATAATATCTCAAATGGGTCTAGCACTGAGCTTGGCTTGTCATTGATAGTGAAATCAGCGGCAGCTATTATTACTGCCCAAGGTATCATCCTTACAGAGTGCCACATCAGACTCCCTTAAGTATTTACTTACCTTCGCCCATAAATCAAACAATTTCATAATGCCTCCCCAATCAGGTTGCTCCTCCCTTTCCATTCAGATTACTCCTTGGCATCCCAAGTCCATTTATCAGGCACATTGTAGGGCTCTTCTGTATCTTGATGGCTTTTCTACAATCCATGAATGCCCCCCCTACACACACACACACACACACACACACACACACACACAGTAAGGGCATCTGTTAACTAGTTTGTCTCAGGACCCCAGACCAATGTTCCTGCCCCCAGTAGCTAAGGATGGGCTGCAATGTCTAGAGTCCAGTGGGATTCATTCTAGGAGAAATATGTATTTATGTATGTGCATTAACCTTGGTCGTGGTCAGTTGAGGGTGGAAGTTGGTGGACAGGTTGAGTTAGAGGAAAGCAAAGGCCTGGTCTTTACTTTTGCAGTGGTCATATTATAGCCCCACACCACCTAGTGGTTAAGCAGAGGCCCTATTTACTGGTTATGTGATGTTTGGTGTGTTTCTTCCACCTCGCTATGCATTGGTTTATTCATCTGTAGCCTGGGATGGTAGTGGTACCCACATCATTGTTGGCACCATGAAATGGGATTATATAAGTCAAGCCCCAGAGACAGTGCCTGGTGCATAAAAGAGTCTCTACAATTATTTGTTGAATGAATCTTGGTAAGGGAACCTTTCAGGAGGCGAGCAGGCTTGTGGATGCTGAGAAGGCTCCTTACAGCTCAGTCTGAGAAATGGGACAGTTCTTGGCAACTGGGAATGCTGTGTTGGCTTCTGAGCACCGCCACTGTCTAAACAGTTTACTCAGTCACCAACCCTGTGACCATCACAGCCAGAGACAGGAGGCCGTGTGAGGCAGACGATGACAAGTGACGCTGCCCCCTCTCCAAGGGCCTCTCCGACACTAAAGATGCAGTGCCCAGTGGAGACAGCAGATGCATTTGCTGCTAAGAGGATGCCCCTGACACCATAGCGAGGAGCCCATGAGTGTTTTTTCCAGCACCACTGCTAATGGTTTCATCACCGCTTTTTATGAGATGATGTGAATTGCTCTGGCCAATGAGGCTTAATGGCCTTCCTCAGCAACCTGCCTGGGATATTCTCCCTAGAGGCTCAGCTCCAAGTTAAGCCAGGAATATTAATATAGTCTGGATGTGGGCCCTCCCCCTCCCCATCAAGTTATAGAAATTGAGGTCAAGTTGGGTCCCCTGCAACGTTCTTTAAACAAGCAGCAGTAGTTTGTTTGCTCCTTGATCTTCCTGCTGAAGTGGGAAAGGCTTCCAGCTGGAAAACTGGAAAGACAGCCTCTCTTCCTCTGGTTTTGTTCTGGGTCACCTGGAGATGGCCTTCTTCAAGGGGCAAGGTTCTTGGTCAGAAGGAGGGTCCCCTGACTCCAACCTGCAGGGCTGCTGTACAGGAGCAAGAAGTGCTGATGTTCTATGCTGGAATGAGCAGAGCGTACCTCCCAGGCAGCCCAAGAGCACTTTCCCATGAGGTGGAAGCTTGCAATGGCAGTTTGCAGAGGTGGCAGGGGTCTGCGCAGTCCTGCTCACCCTCTCCACTGCCCAACATGTAAGTAAAGGAGGAGCGAGGAGAAGTGAACTCGCCAGGCAGCTGCTATCAGGAGTGGGCCTGTCTCGCTCCTCAAGCGCACATCTTCTCCACCCCCACACCTTGGGTCCTCACCCTGTGTGACAGCCCATTTTCCAAGTACCCTCAGGGGTCCAGGATGATTGTTCAGGCCTTGTGCAGCCTCCCATCATCCAGGGCAGCAGCATTCTGGCCTTTTCTCTTAGACCATTATTTTGAGCCCTTTTGGCTCTCATCTGTGGTACGTATAGAGGTAGCACTGAAATACTTGTTAGAAGCCAGGAGTTCAAATTTTAGTTCTATAAATTAGCTTCATGTCCTTGGTCAGTCTATTACCTGTGACTGTCCTCTGGCTATAGAAGGGAGTGATACAAAGACCAGGATGCCACCTGCTCTCGGAACTGAGAACGAGACAGGAAATGAATAGGAAGTAGCAGAGGGTAGGTACTCAGTAAATTCTTAGCCAGGCATTTTAGTGTGTACCTGAATACACAAATCTCATAGTGAGTTGTGACTGGACGCTCCACCATAGCAGCGTTATGGAAACCATGCCTTGGCTTGGTAAGGAGAATGACATCTCTAAGTTCCTGGCCTGGACTGGGATGTCTGTTACACCTCTTTGTCGATGCCTGGTGTTAGCTGGTGCTCAGGAAGTGCGTCTAGAATGGCTGATGCCTATGTGCTGGTCTGTGCAGGACTCTGTAGGTATTTTTCAGGCTCATTCTAACTGCACCTTTCCCCTTGTTTCCCTGCAGCCCGCCCTGAAGATGTTGGCATCAGCCTCTACTTTGTAAATGACTCCTTGCAGCAGGTGACCTTTTCCAGCTCCGTAGGGGTGGTGGTACCCTGCCCGGCTGCGGGCTCCCCCAGCGCGGCCCTTCGATGGTACCTGGCCACAGGGGACGACATCTACGATGTGCCACACATCCGGCATGTACACGCCAATGGGACACTGCAGCTCTACCCTTTCTCCCCCTCCGCCTTCAATAGCTTTATCCATGACAATGACTACTTCTGCACCGCGGAGAACGCTGCCGGCAAGATCCGGAGCCCCAACATCCGCGTCAAAGCAGGTAAGGACCATGACACTTGCTTTCCACCTGGGGAGCTCTGCTCAGAGAACTGAATTTGGGAAGGGATTGGAAAGTTGTCACTATGAGAACATCTCCGTGTCATGCCTGGGGGCCTGGAAGAAACCATCCTCTCAGGGATAAGTGTCATCTCCCGAATCTCGGCTGGGTATGCTTGGACAGAAGAAGCACTTTCTAAGTCTCAGTTTCCTCATCTGTAGAGACGATGCAAGTATCTGTGTCACATATCAGTGCATGAGCAGTTAATTGAAAATGCTTATTAAAACTAGGTACAGTGTTCACCTCAGTCCTGGACTCAGGGAAAACACTGGTTGAGTTTCGTTTTCTAAAACAGACTTTCATTGAAATACATTAAAAAAAAAAATGCCCAAGTATGTAGCTGGGTGGATTTTCACAAGGTTTAATGAATACCCAGATCCAGAGATAAAATACCAGCACCTTTAAGGTGTCTCTTCTGCTTTTCTTAGGTCACCATTTCCTCAAAGGTAACCACTATCCTGACTTCTAGCAATGTAGATGTTTTCCTTATACTCATACTTTATTTAAATGGAGCACTAGGCCACATATTTTCTGGACTCTTTGACTCACTGTTCTGCTCACCAAACATAGGCTTCATATTATCTATGGTGATGGGCAGTGACTCACTGGTTGCAGTTGTAGCATTCTGTTGTGTAACTAGATGGAGTGTTATTTGCCTATCCCTAATGTTGGTGGACCTCTGAGTATAGTATTACAGTATAACTCCTGGTAACAGGTATTTAGATTAACACTCTTGCTTGCTAGAAACCTTTTAGCAGTGAAGGATTTGGGTCTTTGGAAGAACCATGAGGCAAGGAAGTGAAGCTTTCCCAAGCGTGCACCCTTTGAGAACATTGATATGGGTCAGATCTAGATGTGAGAGGTTGACTTAGATCGGCCATTCTGAGCTAGGACATCCTGATACAGTAGTGTGTCCTTGTCACTGGCAAGTCACGCATCATATAGTGAGAAGGCTTTGAAAGACAGGCCGTTGTTTTTGGAGAAGAGCTTTTTTTGTGTGCAAGAGGACAGCTGAGCCTGTGGCCAGCCAGCTGTGGTGGCACCAGCCCAAGGGCTGACTATCTTTCCTTCTGCTTATGCTGGGATGATCCAGGACTGTGGTTCCAGTGCAGGACCCCTGGCCGACATTCCTAGCGGCAGACCCTGCAAGATCAGTTCCCCAGCCTCCTGGGTCTCTCTGCCTTCACAGCACCTCTCACAGGGATGAAGCTCTAAGTTCAAGGTGTGGGCAGGGAGGAAAGGGCTCTGTCTTATGCTGTTGGTCACTCTAGGGTCACCGAGAGTGTTCAGAGGTTGGGCTGTGCATGCTCAGAGGGTGCTCATCAGGCCTCCCCAGGGAATCTCTTTGCCCTGTTCACCTCCTAATGTCACGTTAGTGCTGACAGACCCAAGGCCTGCATTTGAGCCTTGTTCTGGCCCCTGCAGCCTGGAGGACTGGAATAAAGGGAAAAGAACTCATTTTTTGCTGTTAGATGCCTGGTGTTTGGTTTAGGATATAGTTTTCACACTATGTCTGTAAAGAGCTTCCTACAGGTAAGGGAACTAAGACAAAGAAAGGCTAAATATCTTGCCCAAGGGGACACAGCCTGTTGATCACAGCTGTGGTGAAAAGCAACACTGGTCAAGTGCTTTCCAAGGGTTTTCCTTGCTGGGCCATTTACCTTTATAAGAAAATCAACTGAGGCACTAGCAAGTAACTCACTCTTTTGGATTGCACCCTGACTGGAGGAGGAAGCAGGCCTGTTTGTTTGGTGCTATTACCCATCAACCTCTGCTATCTCCCTTTCTCCCTCAAAGTGATGCATGCCAAAACCTGCCCTTTCTCATCTGCTACTCTGCTACCCTCCAGGGTCAGCTTCCTCAGGCTTCTTTGAGCCAGGTATGTGTCCCACAACTGGAAGTGGTGATGCCAGTCCCACAGAGGGATGAGCATAGTCCCAGATAGACAGTAGCGCTTCTCTGGTCTTCTCTCTCAACCACCTCTACTCTATTTTTTTTTCCCATCCAGCCATAGCACAAAGAAAGCGAAGGATGAAGGCCTAAGGAGGTCCAGGGAAGGTTGGACCTACTAGAAACACAACCAATTAAGGGGTTCTTGATGATGCCAGAGAGACTGCAGGTGCACAGCCGGGGGTGCTGCCAAAGCTCTGTGTCTCCCTGGCAACCATGGCAAGGAGAGGAGAAGGGCATGCTGCCCAGGTTTCTGCTGAGAGACAATGTTTGTAGGCACTGGGCCTTTGGATATTCCCTGCTTTGTAGGAAGTGGTGGGGTGAAGCGATATTGAAACTGCTGCAAAGGCTGGCAGAGGATGACAGGTCAGAGGTGAAACTCAGGCTCATTCTTTTTTTTTTTTCTTTTTTTGGTACTGGTGATTGAACTCAGGACCTTGCACTTGCCAGACAAGTGCTTATGCCACCGAGCTATCTTCCTGGCCCTCAGGTTCATTTTTAAGGCTGGGTCAGCCTACATGAAAGACTAGACAGATGAGTGGCTGTAGATGGCCGCACCCAAAGCCAACCCTAAGTGGCAACAGGACTCAGAAGAAAGGAGGATAGTTCTGAAAGTGGGGCTTGAGCAGAGCTTGAGCCAGAGACTGCAGGTAGGGAAAGAAAAGGGGAGAGATAAGCAGGGGTGATTTGTTTCAGAGAATCTAGAGTTCTGTATCTTCAGAGACAATCATCATTTTGAATATTCTCTTTTTGTCAATTTCCAAGACCTTCCAGAAAGTTCAGCATATTAACTGCATTTTAAAGGCTACATTTTCACATGAAAGTAGCCCTGGATTGTTGGTGTTAGATTACATATCATAAGTTTTACTTTGGCCAATGATAGACACTGTTATGATTTAGGTCTAGATGTGCCCTTAAAAACCTCATATGGTCCTAGGTAGGGGGTTTTCAGAGGTGACTGAATCTAGAATATGTGATACTGGGATTAAGGCTTTGTGATTATTAAATCGGTCCACTCATTGGCTTGGCACCACCCTAATCATGGTATCCTAGATACAGTAGAAAGGGGGCAGAAGGATGCTGTTAATTTCTCTTGCTCCTTTGCTATGGTCTGCCTGTCATGAACTGTTCTCTGCCAAGTCACCCTGCCAAGGAGCCAGACAATTATGACCTGAAAGCTCTACAAAATGAGAGCTAAATAAACCTTCCTCTCTTAATTTTGGGTATATGGTATTTTATCTGAGCAATGAGAGAAAACTAACTAAGGCATAATTTGGTACCAGAAGTGAGATAATAGTTATGACTGACAATGTAGTTCAGGAGCCTTTGGGAATGGTTTGTGGAAACTGTTTAGAAAAGTTAGAAGAAAAAGTAGAGCTGGAATTCCTTAGGCTATACTTGGTGGGAGATTCCAGTCAGTCTCAGAAGAATAAGCTCTGGAGGTTTCTGCTAGGAGGAAGCATTGCATTGGCTGTTGGACTTCAGAACATACACATTATGTCTTGGCAGAGATTTTCAGACATGAGATTTTCCAGATTAAGGGTCTCATTGTCAAGATTAACCTGGCAGAAGAAATTTCAAGTTAGTCTAATGTTGAGGCAGTGACATGGCTACTATTGGGGGCTTTTAGCCAGATTTATGTTGAGAATCAAGAGCAGAGCCCAACAGAATGATTCAAAATATGAATTTGGCCAGAAAGGAAGCTTAAGTAAAGTTGCAGCTAGAAAAGATGGAACAGAGGAGAAATTGGTCACTGAAAAGGCTAGCAAGAGGAAGACAATAGAAAAGATGGCATGAGGACATCACAAGAACCAGCAGTCTCCAGCCCTTGCAGTCTCAGTTGGAAAGGTGAGAGAATTTTCTTTGAGAAAAGAGTCCCAGAACATCATGTTCCAGCATGGTGGTGGCCTAGAGAATTCTGTCTTCAGGCTTGGGTTCAGGATGCTCAGTGATCCAGGCATTTCACCCTTACAGGCAAGAATGAAGGAAGCCTGGCAACTGCTCCAGCTGGCAACAGACCTTGGTATCACCTACATGGCACTGGCTTTAGGTATATGCAGAATGCAAGAGTTGTGGAGTCAGAAAAGTTTCCACCCAGATTTGAGAAGGTGTGAGAGGCCAGGCAGTGTTCCCTTGAGGTGGGCTGTGTGTGAAGATGTGTATGTGAAGCTGAGGTGCATTGGAAATTCCAGAAGTTTGGAGAAGCCAGGGCCTTGGATCTGGGTCATCTGAGGAAAATTTCAAAGAGAGAGAGAAGAGTTGGCTCCAGAGAGAAACCATGGGATGTACAAACAACAGAAGGGCCATAGGGTTGGGGGCCATGCAAGCCCTTTGGAGTTCACATCTTACCCCAGATTGCTGAGGATTCTGGACATGGAACTATAGGATGTAATGTTTTCCCTGCTGGATTTTGGATTTGCATTGGTCCCATTCTTTTGTATCCTCCTATTTGTACCTTGTATAATGGTAAAGTTTATCTTGTATGATTGTATATTGGAAATGTTTAACTTTCTTTTTATTTGTACAGGAATTTACAGATAAGAGTTTGCCTTAAATCTCAGAAGACTTGGGATTGAACTTTTTAGTTCAACTTTGGCAACTCTTAGAAATGGACTAAATGTCTTTTTTATAAGAGAATGTACATAAGTCTTTGGGAGCCCAGGGGTGAAATATTGTGGTTTGGGTTTAGAAGTCCCCTAAAGCTTCATTTGGTCATAGGTGGGAGCTTTTTGGAGGAGACTGAATCTAGGGTTAATTAATTCTACTGGAATTAAGGCTGTGTGATTACTAAATCAGTCCACTGATTAGCTTGGCACTTCCCTAATCATGGCAGCTTAGATACAGTATGAAAGGGGGAAAACGATGCTGTTAAGGTCCCATGTTCATTTGCTACAATCTGCCCGTCATGAACTATTCTCTGCCCAGCCACTCTGACATGGGGCCAACCTATTATGGACTGAAAACCTCTATAAACTGTAAACTAAATAAACCTCTCCTTCCATAACTTTGGATGCCTGACATTTTGTCTCAGCAAGAAAGAATAGCAACCATGACAGCCACCATGCCCCCAAAGAATTCCTTGGTACAGGAACAAAGTAGGAAATCCAGTTTGGTTCCACAAGGGGAATTCTACCATATTTCTTTGCCTATGTATCCTCTTGTTGGCAAGTTACATTGAAGGTTTTAGTGATGCCCCCAAGACCCTTACAGTCTAGTACAGTTTGCTAACACTAACTGAAATAAGGAAGGTGGGAATTTGGATCAATGGTCATCCAGAAGGAAGTGGACATTTCTAAGGGAGAGTAACTGTCTAGAGCATAGGGAGGAATTGCTCAGACAGGAACAAGGTCATGGCAAGGACTTCTGGGCTGCATAGACAGGAGGTGGAAGGGAGAAGATGAGAAGGGTGAGGATGGGGGTGTCCAGGGTGCTGACATATTTTTGTGACACTCTTCTCTACCCCACTCCCAATCTTGCTACAGTTTTCAGGGAACCCTACACCGTCCGGGTGGAGGATCAAAGGTCAATGCGTGGAAACGTGGCCGTCTTCAAGTGCCTCATCCCCTCTTCAGTGCAGGAATATGTTAGTGTTGTGTCTTGGGAGAAAGACACAGTCTCCATCATCCCAGGTAAGGAGTCTCAGGGCTGCAGCCCATGGGGCTGCCTGGGTGGAAGATGGCGCCTGAGCTGGTTTATGAGTGACACAAGGCCTTGCTGTTGGTTGTGGTGAGTGATTTATTATTGTTCTGGTGATGCCTCAGTAATTAAGCATCCTTGGCCTCTGTCTGGTCTGTTTCTGAGTGGGATGGTGAAGAGCTACACAAGTCTCTGCTGAGTTCATCATGATTCCAGCAGATAGGGTTGGGTCCTTTGCCCCAGGGAGTAGGACTTGACTTGACTTTGCCCTGAGGGATCAAGGCAACTGAAAGCCTTATCTGTGAAAGATTGTAGAAAGGGCAGGATAAAGAGCCTATTTGTGGTCTGTGTCTGCATACTGAATGACTAGAATGATAAAATAGGATCCTGAGCGAACCAAACTCAAGAAATATGTTCATGAGACATTTTCTTTCTCCTGAATTTTTTAGGTCAAGATTCCCTCAGAACCCTCACCTTAGTGAGAATTGTTTGTAGCTGGTTTGGGGAGATGGGGTTCATACCATGGTGTTGGTTCATTTCCCTGTGCTGCTGTGATTGCCACATAATCTTTAGTGGTCCCTTTTCACCTCAGTAACATTATTACTCCAGCTGGAAGTAGGTCTGGAAACCTTAAGAGAGGACTGCAAGTCCTTAGTCTACTTCCAGGCCTCCAGCTACCCCATACACTGCAGAGGTTCTGCTGTTTTCCTTTCTTTCTCTACTCTATCCACACATCTCTGCCTTCCACATTAAGGGTAGACGTTCGCTTGGTGGCCGGTAACTGAGTGAATGGATGGGCACTGGAGAGTTCTGAGGGTGACTGGAAGCAGCGTGGGTGTGGCACTGCAACGAGGATGAACATGGAAGACATGGAGTAGCAACACCAATGCCAGCAAGGGAGAGGAAGGCTGCAGCTCCTGTGTTGAGGAGCTGGAGAGGTGGGCCTCTGCCAAGCAGACCTCGTAGCTGGTGCTGCAGCACTGTCTTTGATGTCAAGACTCGGCTAGTGGCCCCAAAGGATGTTATTATCAGGGAAGTGGCCTTGAGGTTAATCTGCAGATCTTGGGTTCTGTAGAACCTCTTTTTTTTTTCCTTTGGTCTTGGAGAATCCCACCCTTCTTCCCCAGCCTTCCAGCCCCATCTGTAATGATTCTAAATCCTTCTATGGCTACATGGTATCTCCAAAGACAGTCTTTCAGCAGTGCATAAATCTAACTAACATGCTTCTGGAGGAATAGGTTAGCATCAGAGAGTGGGGTTTTGTTTCCTTCTAGATTAGATAGGTGAAGGACAAGAAGCTGGGTCAACACAATCCATGCTTTGGGAAAATGCAAATAATCTCACTTTTTATAAACATAGGATTTTCCTGCTCCCTATACTCATTCTACGCCCAGGTTGTATGTGCTGATGCGTGCATTTTGAGGTGGGGATGCTAGGTGGTGGCTTCTTGTGGTGGGAGAAATTTAATGATTAGTTGTTTTGGAAGTGAGTGAAGGATGAAGTGTCTTAATTTTCTGGTTGCTGAAACAAAATACTCAACCCTCCAAGTTAAAGGAGGAAAGTTTTATTTCATCTCATGGTTTGTAGAGGTCTCAGTTGATAGCTGGCCGGCTTCAAACCAAGGTGGTACAGCAGAGGGCCACCACAGGGGAGATAGACTCCATCACATGATAGGGCAGGCAGCAAACAAAAAGTAGCAAACCTGCCTTCCCTCTCTCACTTTATATTTCACCCAGGCTTTTACCCTATTGACTGGGGCCAACCATCCCCAGGGTAGAGTTTCTACACCCTCAATCCCAGTATCAAACCCTTAATCCAAATTCAAACATCCTAGTCCAGCCACCTTCAAAACTCCCTGTCTATGAATGCACGAGGCTTGCGGAGCCATTTAGACACAAGCCACAATACGAAGGCTGCGTGCGCTCCTCTGCTCTTCAGGGTTGGCTTCTGCAGCAGGGGACCTTAGTTGATTTTGACCTCTGGATCTTTTAAGCTGCACTTAGCTTGAGCAGGTGCCAGAAGGCAGGGCGAAGACCAAAGGAGGCTGACATGGGACAGTTGGGGTCCCAGGAAGCATCCCCTTGAAGAGAACAGGTCCTTGGAAGGAGAGAGCTGATATGGGCTGCTGCAGGCTCCTGTAGGAGGGAGGCAGCCCTGCAGGGATTCTCGCTGACAGTGTGGGTGCTAGACAAGCTCTGAGAGCAGACTTTGCTTGCAAATCAGTCTTTATGACTCTCCATGGCTATCCTGGAGCCACCCATGGAAGCCATACTAGGCTTTTGGCTTGTACTTTTCCCAAGGCCTCAAGAGGCTGGAGAGACAGCCCAAGGTGCTGGTTGTTTCAGAACCACTTACTACACCTCTGCTTGCCTGCCCCAATTTTTCTGTCCCTCAGGCTGGTCACCGTCCTTCAACCTATCTATTTAAAGGTGTGCACAAAGTACAAAGCTCCTCTCTTTTGATCTGCCAGATGCCTACTCTGACTTTCTCTCCTAAGGGATTTGGTCTTAGAGTAAATAGGCTCTCTGGAGCAGGTGGGGTGGGCATATGAGGGCTAAGGGCTGTGCACAAACATAAATTAAAATTAAGGCCTCCAGTGAAGCTGAGATGTGGTTTAATTTCCCATCTGCATGATCACTGTTACAATGCATGTTATTGGATATAAAGATAAATTCGGCCCTGTTCCTAATAGCTTTTAATTTCTACCACACTTGATTATATTGATGTGGGATCCTTGTGGGAGTTTCCCAGCATGCTCTTCCTCGGCAGTCTGACAGGCTCTCTTGGCTCCAGGGAGGAGTTTTGGACACCACTCAGATGTGGACCAGATGTACCCGCTACTGCTCTGGAAGATGAGGTTGGATAAACCTCCTTGTTCATATAGATAGGGCTCTTGGATGCTGGGTTGTCACGAAGCCCAGACAGGAAAGGACTGTGTTGGTGACACTGTATGTTGGAGAAGGGAGAAATGAAAGGAAGGAGGAGCCTGGCTATGGGTCCTGCTCCAAGAATTCCCATAAGGCAATGGTCCTTGCCCCCATAGCCACCTTTGCCAACAAGATTAAGGTCTAGTGAGCCATCAGCCTTTCCACCTTTTCTGAGTGATTATCAGTGGCAGGGATCCAGGCTTTTCCACGAGTTTCCATATCTCTTATTTTGTCCCCCTCGTCTCTTTTGCTTTCTCTGCTCTGATAATCTCATCCCCCTATGGATACCCTACCCACCCTGTGCCCAAATATGCTTCTGTGTCCCTTTCCTTAAGGCTTGATAAGAAAACCTTTCTGCTTCTCTGGTTCCACTCTTGCAGCACTGCCTTGCTCTGTCTTGTTTTAGAGGCCATTCTGCCTAGCTGCACTGGAGGGTGTACAAGTGTGTCATTTATCCCTAAAACCAACACAGTATTGTCACAGAGCAGTAATAGTAGGATTCATGATAATGCTTATCATGTACAGAACCCCCTCTGGAGTTAGGCATTTTACATCTATTATCAGTTGTCTTCACAATCACCTTTTAAGATAGATACTGTTTTGTTTTTCAGTTTTATAAATGAAAATATTGAGGCCCAGGGAAGTTAGGCATCTAACCCAAGGCCACACAGCTAACAAGGACGTGGCCTGGATTTAAGCTAGGCTCATTCGATTTCCTCTGCTTCTTGATGCTGTTCCACTGCAAACTCCTCCTTAGGCACTGGTTGTCCTCAAGAGCCAATCTAGGAGGACTGCCAGTGTTCCCCAATTCTTGTACTTTCCTGGAGACAGAAATGTGTCTCTGGCCCTTATGCTGACCCCTGTCTGTGTGTGCAGTGACCAAGGTCCTAACCTTTCCAAAGGACAACAGATCTTCAGTTCAAGTAGTAGTAGACAAAACAATTATTTGAACACAAAAGCTGTAGTGAGCCCTGGCTGTAGTTGAGCTCAGCAAGAGACACAAAGACTGTCTTCATCCAGGGGCTGAGGACGCAGCTAAGTCCTCAGCCCTGATGGATAGGGATAGATGATCCCGTTACAGCAAATAAATATAATTATGCTTTGGTTTTGGAATGCAGAGTTGAATCACTAATTATAAATGCCCAGGATGATCTGAAGGTTATTTTGGGCATCATATGCCTATACCAACCTGAGCCAGACAAGAGAGAGACCAGATAGCGCCCAAAAACCCAGTTTGGAGCATGAGTAGGCTCTAAGTGAAGGTATGGTGCCACAGAGTGTCAGAATTAGGGAAGGCCCTGGAGGTCCTGTGGCTCAGCCTCGGGCATGGCTAGTAAAGGACCCACGCCAGACCACACTCTGTGTATTTAGACCACAAAATTTTAAGTAATCAAGAGGAACTTTTTTTCCTACCTGTCTTTTCTCTTTCTTTGCATTTAAACCCTCCCCATCTTTCAAAAATCTTGTTCAAATACCACTCTTTGCATGATATCTTTCCTGATTTCTGCTAAGAATGGATTTAAAAATCACCCAGATTAACTGCTTCGTAGGGAATCCTTTTCTGAACTCTTGCCCAACTTAACCAGCCCCGGACTCAAGACACTAATGTTATTATATCCTGTCATAACTTAAGACTTCCGTCCCCACCCACTGTGCAACGTCATGAGTGAGGGCGGGAGCCACGCCTTTTTCAGGCCCCTCTCCCATCTGGTGCTCAGGGGAGAGAATTCAAAACGATCATGAGGAGAGTTGGTGCCCTCTCCTTACTGTGCTGCCATGTGCAAGGCAGTGGAGAGCCCTGCCTGAGGTCCCGCAGCGACTGGGTGGCAACACCTGGGCTTAAGCAGAGTGAGCCTTCATCACTATTATGCTGAGCTATTTCTGTGGGTTCCTCTTGTGGCATCTTGCTGTTTAGATGTCAGATTGGAGATCCTAGCTATCACCTGTGAGGGAGACTGAAGAAAAAGGACTGCGACGGCCAGGCTGGCCCAGTAGGAAATGGATGACAGGCTCAAGGCAACTCAGGGAGAGGAGACTGGCCCTTACTGGGTGTCGGCACAGTGTCAGGCTGTGCAGAGCAGCGTGGGGTGTGGAAAGGAAACTTTCTGAAGTTTTTAAACACGTGTTCCAGGTTACTGATTCAAAAACTGCCGAGGACTTCTCTGGCTGGTCAGATGGCCACATAGAAATAATAATCATGATGCTAATAATGCTAAGGAAAAAAGTAAGCGATCAATTGTCAAGCTCTTATATAAGTTTTTCCGCCATCATTTCATTGACTCCTCACATACAGCCCATGTAGGATGTGTTATGGGGATTCCCATTTTGAAAATGAGGTGCCTGAAAAACAGAGAAGTCAGCCAGCTGCCCAAGCCCACAGAGCAAGGGAGTGATAGGCGTGGACCGATACTAGGGTGGTGTGATTCTGGCCCCTGGCACCCTCTCCCTCTGCGCCCTGCATCCTCTCTTCTGCATGCTGCTCTGTGGTCTATGAAGCCCACCCAGGGGCCTCATCTCACCACACCCTCCTGACCACATGTCAGCAGAATGGATACATCAGATGCATTGAACTGCTAGGGAAACCAGGTATAAAGGACTGGGGGGCCCACCCAAGGTCACGCCACCGGGAGAGAACTCTGAACCGAAACTCCAGCTCAGGTCCTTGTAGCCCAGGAGCTCTTATGGCCCCAGCAGGGTTTCTCCCCCAGCTCCCCAGGACTCCTTGGCACATCCGAGTAGGCAGCTCTGCAGTCACACGCTGGCTGGTTGGTTCCAGAGCTCTCTGCAGCCCTCCGAAGTCAAGCAGAAATGGCTCGTGTTCACAGGTGCCTCTGGTGGCGTGTGCATGTGTCAAGTTTTGCTTTCCCATTTAGTTCGTGGCAGGCGCCGCATTTCCAGAGCACCCACTGGGTGAATTTTAGCAGATTTAAGACAATTGCCAGCAAACACTCTACCCTGGGATCATACTGCAGCAGTGGACACCAAACAAGTGGCATTGTTTGGTTAAGTTGGCACCTCTGTAAGTTACCCTGAAATCAGCGCAGAATTCTTTATAGAAGGTTATCCTACACATAAATCATCATTAGACTACCTCATTTTTGTTTAATGCCTACCTAACTGTGCTGTAGTCTAAAATGTGTGTTTAGTGAAGTCAAGGGTTGCAGGGAAATTACAGGGTTTTCAAAAATCCATTTGCTTTGCTGGTGTTCACATCAGAATCAATCTTGCCTTTAGTTCTTGATCTCATCGCAAACATGCAGTATTGCATGCCGAATTCTGGCATTTAATGTAGAGTAGCGTTTATTCAGAAGAAGCCAGCGGTGCTTGCAGAATGGTGGGGCTATGCATAGATGGCACTTCCTGCCAAGCCTGCAATTCTGAACTCTGTGGCATATCAGTGAGATGTTGCTGCCAGAGCCAGAGCCGGAGCTACAGTCTTGTGGAGACAGGGCCCGGGTTCAGGGGAGAGGCCTGCCCTGTGGAGAGGCAGGTGGGGCTGCCAGGTGGCCTCGCTGTGCAGTGGTGCACAGTAGGCACCCAGGCAGCATTTGCACAATCCCTGAAGGGAGAGGAAGACACCTGATCCTTGGGATTAGAAGGAAAGCAGGATGAATGGAAATGCAGGGAATGTGTGATGCTGCCCGGCTGCGTGATGCTGGCATGAAGCCGTCACTGGCTCCTGCTGGGCTCTTGGGTCAGCGTGACTTGCTTGGGGCTGCTTTATGATAGAAACTCTGGCAAAGAGTGTGGACTCTGGCTTCATAGAGACCTGAGTTCAAATCCTGACCCTGTTGCTCACTTCTCATAGGGCCCTGGCAAAGTCCTTAAACCTCTCACTGTCCCCAGTCACAAGAATTAGAAATTTCTGTACAGGGAAAACATGCTTTCTTTGTGTATTATATGTTTTTTATATACAGATCTATTTTCTACATATAGATTATTTGTGTGTACACTTTCAGTTCGTCTAAGTGCTAGGCAGACACACACCCACCATCTGACCCAGGATTAGTCATCTCCTTGCATCTTGGAAGGATCTGTGAAAATTGGGCACGTGGGTGTGAATGCACAGGTATGAGCCCTCTTTACTTCAGAGCTACAGGGGTAGGGGCACGAAGCCCTCGGTTTAGGGCTCCTGGCCTAAGTCCAAGTCCTTCAATGATGCTCCTGGCTGTTGTGTGACCTGTCTACCTGGCATCAGATTGTGTGAGAGATGCATGCAGCCTAGATCTGCAAGGCTACCTCCATATTGGTACGCCAGGCAGCTGAAACCAGGCAGGGCCCTTTTGCATTTTCTGGTGGGAGGCAGGAAGGGCTCTCCTCCTACCCACCACAGGCTCAGGAACATTTAGAGTTCCAAGTATGTCTGAATGCCCAGGACTTCAGGGAGATAGAATCTGCCAAAATCCCAGAGAACTGGTTGAGAAGAAAATAAATGGATAGGAGAAAAGATGGCAAGGGACACAAGTAGGGGTGATGCTGGGGTGGGGTGGAGTCTGCGACTCCCAATTCAGCTACTGCATGAGCACTGGTGATAAGCAGGTGAACTTCACTCCATGTGGCCCTTTGGTGGGCTGAGATTGTGATGCAAAGGCCTTTCTTCTGAGAATACGTGACTGGGGTCCTTCTTCTCTACCCTCCAGGGAGGGATGCAGAAAATGAAAGAGCTGGCCTGTAGGATGCTGCAAAACCTGCCATTACCGACAAAGGCCCTAGAAGACTGTTTTGCAGAGGCGTACCTGCGGGTGTGGTTGTACCAGGGGAGGTGTAGGCACAGACTTGCAATCCGTTGGTTCCACTGGGGCATAGCTGTGCAGTGTCATAGCCCACACTGATTTCATCCCCTAAATCTATCTAAATGGCTGTGTTGGCATAAGCAACTGTCAGTTGATTGAAATTTTGTTCATTATTTAATTTAGCAAATGTTTCTGAGCACTTCCTGTGCACAAGATGCTGTATTATGTAGACAGTGATTCCCAAGGGTCTTTGCTTGAGGATCTCAAGGGATTTGGAGAGATTCCTATTCCCACACACCAAAGAAAATCATTCAAATTAAAATACATATGCGTGCATGTGTATAAAAAGTATGCATAATCAATTGGTATGCACTGAATATGTACATAGGTGCATTCATTCACACACTCACACTTTTTCACCTGTGGCAAGTGAAAGACACCTGCGTAGACTCCCTCGGTGTCCACAGCGGAGATGTGAGAGCCACTATGGCCCTCCCCACATTATCATCTGCATTTTAAACATAGAAAAGTGAAGCCCAGAAAAGATGAAGTCAGTTGCCCAAGGTCACCCAGCTAGGGAAAGGTAGACCTGAGATTCAATCCCAAGCCATCCGGTGCCAGAGCCCACTCTTTGTCGCCAAGCTACCACATATGAGTGCCCAGGTTCTTGGCGCCAGGGTCTTCCAGTAGACTGGGCTATCTATGGGAAGAAGGAAGGAAGTTCACAAGAGACAGGTCTCAGACCTAGATGCCCAGTCCAGACCAATGCCTTAGCTTGGGAGACCTCAGTCTGGGGCCAGGCATCTGACGTCAGGTTTTAGTCTGAGCATGCGTGGGTTGGGGGGACCTCATCTGGGAGCTGCTCCCATTCTTGTACTCATGGCCAATGAGTGCTGGGTCCAGGCCTGAGGCTTCACTGTTTCGCATGTGTGTGCTGGTGCAAGAAGCCATTCGGAGCACCAGTGTGACTTTGATGCACTCCCATCTGCCCCTGGCCTCTCTCCTTTGGATCACAGTTCTTGGAGTCTCCAGCTTTCCCAGGGTGTGGGGACAGGCAAGGCAAGTGGGAAGCAGGAAGAGGGTTTCTAGTTCCGGCACTGTCATTAAATAATGTTGTGACCTCTGTGTTTCTGAAAGTCGCTTTTCTTATCTGCACATGAAGGAGCCAGAGCATGTAAACACATCCAGTCTCTCCTGGGTCAATTTATTTATTTATTTATTTATTTATTTATTTATTTATTTATTTATTTATTTAGTCTTTTTGAGGCAGGGTCACGTTATGTAGTTCAGGCTGGCCTTGAGCTCACTTTGGTAACCCAGGCTGGTCTCAAACTTGCACCGATCCTCCTGCCTGAGCCTCCCAAGTGCTGGGATCACAGGTGTGTGCCACCACGCCCGGCTTCCTGGGTCAATTTAGTTGAAAACCTTTACTGGACCATGTGTCCTGTGCTGGGCACTGGGGGTGTGAGGACAAGTCTGTACCCTGTAGGAAAGGCCGACAAATTAAGAGCAGAGCTCCAGTATGTATATTCCTAAAAGAAACTCTCACACATGTGCACAAAGAGATGTGTTCAGGAGGAGCCACCATAGCCAAGTATATGATGGCAAAAAAAATTGGAAACCAGTATGGGTAAGTGAAATTTCTTCTCTCATAGTATGAAATTCTATGCTGCAGGGGACATGCATGAACCAGGTCTTTACAAATCAGCCTGGACATGTTATGAATAAAATGTGAAGTGGGAAAAGGCAAATTGCAGCAGGATGCGTACATTATGGTGCCATTTGTATAAAGTTTGAAAACATGTGCACCAGTACTCTGTATTGTTTCTGGATACATGCAATATGCAGCAAAAATATAACAACATGCATGGGAATGGTAAACACCATATTCAGGGCAATGCTTACCTCTGAGGAGGAGGCGGTGGGCTCCGGGAGAGAAATCCAACTGTTTCTGGAATGTCTTATTTCTTAAACTGTTTCTTCTAAAAAAGGCCAAAAGAAACAAAGGCCTTTTTTATATTGCTCTTATGTTTTTATACATGGGTGATGCGTTCCATAAAAAAGTCATTTCAATGCAAAGTACAATGATCCAGAGCGTTAGAGTGGTTCGGGTTCCTCTGTGATATTGGAGGGTAGGGAAGAGAGTGCAGGGACAGGAGATTGTTGGTGACTGTGAGATTGGGAGGTGGATTCTGGGAGCCGTTGGGGAGGAGTGGGGAGGGGCCAATGCATACCACCCTACCCCAGCTGTGCACTCCTCTGGGGCCTATTTCCTGGCCCCTCTCCCAGAGTCACTTTGGGCAGGGCTGGTGCTCAACAGTTGTTAAATAATAACAATTAAAAGTGGTATAAATATGAGAGGAGAAAAACAAAATGCGCGTGCCTCAGGACCCTACTGTAATCTATTTCCCAGTTTAATGAGAGTCTAGAGACCCAGCATGAGGCCACTGAAAATTAAGAATACAGGAGTATTTATGGGGCAGTAGGGCCCTTGCATTCTGCTGCTCTCTGAAGAGCTGTGAGCCCAGCAGGGCCCTCGAAGTCCTTTGTCCTTCTACCTTAGGGACAGTCAGTCAGCAAGCATTGGCCACCTGGGAGTGGCCAACTGGGTAGGGAAAAGTGACTGGGGATAGGTGGCTAGGAGAGGCCCCTATAATTGCTCCATTGAGAGGCCTACTGCCAATTTCAACTCAAATTACAAGGAAAAGCTAGGAGCCAAGATCACAGAAACAGGGAAACCTGAGAGAGAAAGGTGATCTACTCCACCCACTGGTCCCCAAGAAGAGCCTGCTCTGGGGCTTGCAGAGCTGAGGGTCTCTAGGGCCAAGGTGGGCCGCTGCTGCCTGCTTGCTTTGATTCTTAGGAGCATCTAGTTTTATTCCAATTCACTCTGAAACAATGAGTTTCCTTGTCCCCACCCTCCCTCTGATTTCTCCTCCTGCTCATACACTCAAGTTTCCAGGCGGCTCATAGAGAATTGGTTTGCCAGGGCTCGAAGGATCCTTGGGTATCATGGAGCCCAATCCTCAGGATATTTGTACAGATGGCATTTGCGGTCGTGCATGGACCCAAGACCCAAGTCTGAAGAAGCCTCCTACTCTAGGAAAAGGGAATCCCTCTCATCCTCAACAGGGTGTCCTTGGGTTGAGACCCTCCAAGCTCTGTATGTGTCACCAGAGTTAGCAAGGACCATGGAATTAGTTAGGGAGCGTAGATTGTGTATGCAAGTGTGTTTATCATGTACAAAATAGTGTATCATACAACTTGTCACATGTTGGAACCTTACAGATATGTTCCTGAAAAGTGACATAGCGAATTTCATCTTAAATAGAGAAGTATTCTTTTTAAGAAAACCTTGAGATGACTTTGGCGAACATGTAGATAGTTGGACGCACACACACACACACACACACACACACACACACACACACACGCAGAGTTGCTGAAAGTAGAACTTTTTATGATCGTTTTGGAAAGCAGTTGGGCAGTATGTGTCTGAAACCTTAAATTGTCCACATTCGTAGGGCTCTGTCATTAAGAAACAACCAAAGGTGACATGAAATTTTCTGCAATGCTATTTATAACAGGGAAAAAATATCCTAAATGGTTGAATAACTATAGCACAATATCACCAACTACTTATAATATATTTTAACTATTTGAGAGAAAGATCATAATGCTATATTAAGTAGAAAATATATTTTATAGGGAGTAGGAGATATGTTTGGTGTTTTTTTTTTTTTTTTTTTTTTGTCTTTTTGAGACAGGGTCTTGCTATGCAGTTGAGGCTGACCTTGAGCTCACTTTTGTAGCCCAGGCTGGTCTCGAACTCGCACCGATCCTCCTGCCTCAGCCTCCCGAGTGCTGGGATTACAGGCGTGTGCCACCATGCCTGGCAGTAGGAGATATGTTAATCAGGTAGAAATCTAGGAAAAATTACAGTGGAATTACGAATGACTTCTGATTTCTTTTTTATAGATTTCTCAAATGTTCAGAGTTGATAGGAAGTAGTTTCAAAAACTGGGAGGTTATATTTAAATGTAGGCATGTTGTGAGGGAGGGACAACTTCTCTCTTTGGAGAAAGTGCCTCTTTTGTGAACCCTTCTGACACGGACAGACGGGGCTTACGTCTACTTTCGTGAGATTATACGCTTAGGTCCTCTTCCTGCCCACTTCCTGCCGCCCCACGCTCCTACAGAAATGTCCTCCTTTCTCTCTCCACACTTTGGCTGCTGCCTTGACTCTCTCCCTCTCCTGTGTTCTCTGCCCAGCATCACAAGGTCCTGGAGAACCGCAGCCCTGCCTGCAAGGGTCCTCTAGGATTTCACCTGCACTTATCTCATCCCTGGCTCCACCTCTACAGGTGCCCTGGTTTGTCCAAGTGGTTCTTGAAACCTAGGTCCCAGGAGAGTGCCCCACAACAGATGGTGGAAACAGAGGTACAGGGAGACCCTCACGCCTACTCAGTCTGGCCATGCTGTTTCTCCACATAGCACCTGGGCTTGGGTTTTCATGAGCAAGCTGAAGGTGTTGGCTCCTTCTAAGTGTGGCCTCTTAAAAACTCAGGATTCTTTCTTTAAATATTTTGACTTCCTCATTTCTAGCATAAGAACAATTGTGTTTTCTAACCCAGATAGCACCAAGATGCCTCTGCTTTCAGAAGCTACAAATGACTCTGAGTTGGTCCTTCAAGGTCTTGCACCCTTCCAAGGATGTCTGCGAGTCCCCAGAAATGTCCAGGTGTGTGTGTGTGGGGGGGGGGCAGTCTGGCTCAGGCTTCCCAGCACTGCTGAATTCTTGCAGTTCACTTTGGGTGCATCTAGGCCTCTGTGCTAATGCTGACCATGGCTGGTCCCGGCATCCTTCCTGATTTCTCACTTTCACATAGACCTGCATACAACTTGCAGGCCTTCCTCAAGGGCTTTAGGCAACCAGATGACACAGATCACAGAAGGGCATCCCATGCCATAAGAAGCCACTGGACACCATCACATGGGGTGAATTTTCTCCTTGCTCCCTATTCTATACTGGGACTGCCAGCCTCACCAGGGCCCAGTAACAGGTTTTTTTGTTTTTTTTTTGTTTGTTTGTTTGTTTGGTTTTTTTTGTTTTGTTTTGTTTTGTTTTGTTTTTAGTATTTTCTAGATTAACATTCCTACCATGGGAGTTTGGAGGGTCTTTGGGGATTTTTTATATGATTCCAGGGAGCATGTTGACATGTACTAATATATTTAATAGTAAGAACATGTAGGATTCTAAGTTTCTTTCTCCTCCTTTCCTCTGATGACTTTGCCTGAGCGTGGAGCTATCCTCCCACCAGGACCAAGGACCTTGGCAAGGTGGACAGGAGAGGGTGTGACAGGAACTCCAGATGAGCTGGAGGCTGTGGTCTTGGTTTGACTGGGGCAGGTGTGATGTCCCTTCTGGGAGATATTAGATGGGCTGTGTACCTTTCTAGCAAGGACATCCTCCCATTCTAGGGTCGTGTGTACCTTTGTTTCCCAACACTTGTGGCCACCCAGTTGGGAAATCGATGATCTGACTTTCTGATTCCATTTAAAGGAAAGGTGAGATATTTTTCCCCAGAGAGTTAAGAAACAAAACCAAAAACTCTTTTAAAGCTAGGCGTAACATGTCTGTAATACCAGCATGGGGGAAGCTAAAGCAGAAGGATCATGCGTCTGAACCCAGCCTGGGCAATTTAATGAGACCCTGTCAATAGATAGATGATAGATGATCGATAGACAGATAGATAGATAGATAGATAGATAGATAGATAGATAAGGATGGAGTTCATGTGAAAGCTCTGGGTTCAGTCTCCAGTACCGCTTAGTTATAATTAATTAATTAATTCCCTTTGCATTTTTGAATTAACTTTGTAATTTGATTATCATTCAGAGAAGATTGTTTGGGTTCCTAAAAGGGAAGTGTCTTTCAGAAGAAAGGGGACTCTGGTGTCAGGAGAGAGGGCAACCTAGAGGAGGCAGGGACAGGACTGAGTTTCCACCAGGTCACTCCTTGGGCATGTTACTTGCCTCTCAGAACTGCTTTGTGTGTAAATGAGATGCTGATGGAATATTCTTATTCATTCACATTATTTCCTCGGCATCGCCTCAACCAAGAGCACAGTCTAGCTTCTAATATCTCCCTCAGGGATCCACCTCATTTTTTAAGGAAAATTCTATCATAAACCCTCTCTTCTGTCATGCCTTAGTATCACATAATCCATGTTCCCTACCCCCGGTCTGATGAGTATTGTGTATTTGCTTACACATCCTGGGTAAATCTTCTGGGGCTCCAGCAAGAGAGGAGTAAACTGGAGTGTATCAGGTGACTTGCGATCCTGACTGCAGGGCGAGCGCAGGTAGAAGGCTCCCTTGGTCCTCAGAGCTCAGTGGCCACAGCAGCACCTCCCAATTGGGTCACTCTTGGGCACCAGCAAAAGGGGACAATGACTTGTGTGCTGGATACAAAGAGGGCGCTGGCCATAGCTGGGGTGCCTGATTCCCCACGGATTGGGACTCTGCCTGCCCCAGGTCCTGTCCTAATTCATCTTAGGCTGGGGTCATGGCTTGTCCGCAGAGTCCAGAGGAGACGTTAGATCACACCAATGTGAGTAGGCAGTGGGGGGTTGGTCAGTCTAGTAGCTGTGATTTTTAGTTGTCAAGGAGGCACCATGACACCAAAGAAAGGTACGGGCAGCTTTCTAGCAGCCCCTATTCTTTGCCCCATCCCTCCTCTCTCCCAAAGGGATGTTAATTACAAAGTCACTGTCTCAAAAATAACTGAAATAAGGTGAACCAGTTGGTCATCACCATCAGCTCTCAGATCCTTCTTCCTGAGGGTGGCCGAAAGGCTCTCTCATGGCCCCAGTCCTTTCTCTTCTTCCAAGTGTGTGTGTGTGTGTCTGGCTCCATCTCCCCACCCCCATCCTCCCGTCACTTCTTCTCTGCTCCCTGACAATCTGGGCTCTGTGTCCTGGTGGCAATATAGTCATAGCTCAGGTGACAGGCAGGGGAAGCTTCCTTTCTCAAGGAGCGCTTTCAGTATGAAGGTGTGGAAGACCAAGGAGCAATGGCTGTCGAGGGGGAAGGGTGATGGAGACAGGGTGACGGCAGTGAGTGGAATTAATTCCCTGGTGTCGGATTTAATGAAGGCCTGCCTTCTGCGCTGCTCAGAAAGGCACATCATGGAGTGATCGGTGCTGGGTGTGCGCACAGCTCCAATTAAGTTTCTGCATCTCACAGGGGCAGGGTGTCTTTGAATCTGTAGACTTGGGGGCCTTTCCTGTCCCCTCCCCCTTTAAGACTTGTACATCCCTGAGCCAGAAGTCAAGGAGCTCTTCCTCTCTTAAAGAGATAGGACTCTAGGGTCTTTCTAGGCTGCCTATATACACCTTTCCTAGCCCTGTTTTTCCTTTCTCCCTTATTTGTCCTTGCATAAATCCCAGACCTTGCTTTCATAATATTTATTTCACTGGCTGAATATCAGAATCACAGAGGCTTAGACTTAGAAGGCACCTTAAGGGTGATCTAATCCAAAGTTACCTAGTTAACGACTGAAGTTTGACTCTAGAGAATTATTTCTCTACTGCCTGTTGCTGTTCTGGTGACAGGACACACAAGTGAGTGACCTCTGCTAAGGTATGGGCAAGTGCCCTCAGTCCCAGGCCTCAGCTGCTGATTCAAGGTGATTCTTATGACCAGAGCTGATGATGGCAACTCAGCCACCCCCGTGACAATCAGCAGAAGTGTACCCCCGTGATCTCCTTTGATAAATGGGATGTCAAAGCCCAGGCACCCCACATGCACCCTTAGGGTGGGCTCCTAGTTTGGCCACCAAAACATGACCCTGCGCAAAATCTAGGGTTTTACTTCTCAAAGACTTCTTTCCTCATTTCAAAGTCAAGACTATTAACACTTACCTCACATGCTAGTGAGGGAGTAGACTCTCATTTCATAAGTGGAGACTAAGACCCTGAGATTAAGTGACACCCCTAAAAACAGTAGTGACAAATGGCAAGAATCAGAATCCAGGTCTTCTCGCTCCTAGGACTGTGCTGCTGTTGCATGGCCTTCTGCTAAAATCATGTAGTCCCTGTTCTCTTTCAACTTTTTCCTGTTCCTCTCAGGTACCATTAATTGCATCTTTACCATGTGACCTTACATTATTCTAGGTTCTTTAGAGACTTTATACCGTTCGATCTTGACCACAACTATATGAGGTAGGTTTTAAATTCATTCCTATTGTATATCACATAGGATTAGAGAGGTTAGTTCTCAAGGTCAAGAGCCGGTAAGTGGCTTAGGCAGGATCAGCAGCCAGGTCGGACTGGTTCCAAAGCCTGTGTATTGACTCTTTGTGTTCCCATGTGCTCTTACCCTGCCACTGTTCTGGGATGGCAGCCATACCGCAGTGTACTGTACTGGGGAGGAGGGGTACACTAAACTGACACGTTCCCCATCCCTTCCTCTCTCTGTTGAAGGATTGATGAGACCCTAACAGGATTCACTAGAGTAAATAAACAGCTATTGTTCCACCCTGTACATTTTGGCTGACAAAGCTTTCCCTTCTTGCTGAGCCCTGGCTTTAATGACAAATCAGTCTCAGCTTTTGTAGACATGGAGCTCAGTTCCCTGAGGCCTTGGTGAGAGGGACCTCGTGGAAGCAGAGCTCCTATGTCCCCTATTCTAGGACTGGGACTTTTGATGGGAATTAGAAGGCTCCTGCTCAGGAGAGAGGCCCCTTTGGTAACATGCCCTGAGTCATTTCAGTGTGACATACCACACACACACACACACACACACACACACACACACACAGCACAGAGGTTCATGAACTGGTGATGTTAAATAACAATTAGGTCAATAATACCCTTTACGAAAAACCTGCTAACAAATTACATCCATTGGTAATTAGCCCCTTTGAGAATCTGAGTGTGAGCTGATGAGGAGTGGGTCTGGCTGCAGATCCAGTGGTAGGAGCTGAGTCACCCACTTTTTTGAGGAAAACATCTTTCCTTATGTGTCTTCACTTGGAAGAGAGCAGAGCCAAGGCCGTGGGTCAGGCTCTGCCCCCTGCTGTTGCCTTGACCTTGTTCAAAGGCACTGAGTTTTGCTTTTTCCTCAGCTAGCTTCTTGGGCGACTGAGGAAGCTATGGGTTTGGGGACATATGGCTACCTCTGGGGCTTAGGGCCTAGTTGGGCATCAGAACTGTCTGGGAAAGACAGTGCTTTCCTCGACTGGGCCAAGGCGTCTCAGTGAGTTGCTGCTGCCTTCTCCTCTTGCCTACCTCCTTGCCCGGGCCCAAAGATGGTGCCCAGGCTTGTTACAGAGAGAAGTAGCTTGAGAGGGGTGAGAAACTGTCTGAAATAATTCCATCCTTCCCTGGAGACTTGGCGTGAATTTTATCTAATCACCATGGCAACAGAAAAAAAAAAAGAAAAAAGGTGTGAGCGTATCGCCTTTGCTGTGATAATTCAGATTTATATATTCAGATCAGATTGGAGTTGGAGATTTTTTTTTTAAGGGAGCCGATGCAGCAGAAGGTGTGACTGCAAATAATGTAGCGCAAATGTTTGAGGATCCTGCCCTTTAAGAAGTGGAATGCAGTTTCCTGCAGTTTTTCCAGAATATAATTATTCCATCAAACCCATTGCAATGAGGACTCATTATAGGCCCGGAGAATGCAGAGTCACGTCTGTGCCAACAACACGCCTGCGCACACACAAACACACACAAACACGCACGCACAGGCAGCCCCAGCCCTGCCCTCTGCCTCTGGCTGCCCCCAGATGGAAGCCTCAGGAAGCCCCTAAAAGCTCAAGATATAAGTGAAGGACCTGAGGAGGCCGCAGGTAAAGGACAAGGCAGAGACACGGCCAACGTCAGGCTGCCGCTGGCCCCTCTTCGCCCTGTTGCCCGTGGAGGCCCCGTGCCATTCCTGGACGTCAGCCCTTGGGAGGCCTCGGCTGTGGTTGAGGAGTCCTACTGCACAGTCTGTATCCCACCTGGGCGGTTAATCCTGATATTTCCATAAGCTATGGGATTCTGCTCCCTGCCAAGGTCACATGGCAGTCTGGATACCCTCTGACCCATACCAGGCTTCTGACACGGAGGCCCAGGACTGTGCTGTTGGAAGCTTCACTTTGAGATGAGAATCCGCAAGAGCCTCTCTTGGTTTTCCTCTTCCCTACCTTGCCCACTCCAGAGGAGACTGGTGTACATGCAAAGCCAAGGGCTTGGCAGAGTGGACGCCCCCTGCAGGCATGTCCTCGTGCTTATGCCAGGGTATCCACCCCTGCTCTGCCTGATGCGTGCCTGTGGCTAGTGCTTTCATAGCTGACGGCCTCCCTAGTCCCCTTAGTCACACACCATTGCAGGTTCCTCTGACACCACCCCTTTCCTAACTTACTGTCCTGGGAACAGACAGGGACCATCTCCCACAGTGCAGAAGGGACTGGGCCCCCTAATCTGCCGCTAACCTGAGTCCAACAAAGAGCAGCCCAGCTCCACCCTGCTGCCCAGTAAGCACTGAGGCCATCACCAGGGATGGCAGACAAAGCCTTTGAGTACGAGCCCGCGGTGCTCCCCTCCTCCTTCCTGAAGGACCAGTCCTCCATCACTATGCCTAGCCATAGATTCGCCCTTCACTGTTTCCTGATTGGGAACCTCAGCCCAGTAAGATCACATGGCTCACTAGGGGACATCAAGCGTGAGAAGACAGAGCCTTCAACTCCCAGGCCTTCCCCGGCCCGCCTCGTGCCTGGTGGCACCTAGATTGAGTCCCGGTACATCAGTCGGTTCCCAGACAGATCCTTGTCACCACTGTATGCCTGTGTACCACACTCAGCACCCCACTGCGCGGTAGGTCTCCATCAGTAAGGGCCACTAGTGCTTACATGTACACAGACCTCTCAGGCTGCCTATTCCAGCGTCTCCCCTTCCTCCATCCTTCTTGGGAGTCAGCACCAGCTCTCCCTGCTATCTGGGGAACTCCTACCACCCAGTGCCTGAGCCGCAAGCACCGTGTGACCGGGAAGGCCCCATCCCACCTCCACTGCCCTGATTTAGCTCACCCTGGAATGCCAGGCTCTGGCCTGTTAGCAACTCCCACCGACAGGCTGGATTCATCTGGCTCTAGGCCTCAGCATCTTGCCACGACCCAGATCCCCGCCACCAGATGGGCTGATTCCAAAGTGTGAGGTCTGCTGATTGTACAGTGCTGCCGTCTCCTGCCATCCCGTCCTCTCCACAGAGCACTCAGGAAGTTCCTTTCCAGGCATTTACTAGGCCTGTCCTGGTGCTAAAACAGGGCATGTTAGGGATGTAAAGCAGGTGCTGTTGCCTTTCTGTACCCTGATTCTGCCTTTAGTGTCAGTAAGGTAAGGCCTCCCTCCCCACAAGGCAGTTGAGCTGCTTCTGGGAGGACAGCTCCTTCCCCAGAACGTGTACCTCCTGAAGGGGAAAGGCAGGCGGCAGATTGTTTGCGGTTTGTGTGTGTGATTTATTTACCTGGAAAGGTGGAGCTCTGCAGCAGCATCTGGCTTCCAGCATGTTTTCAAATTCTTGGCCTCCAGACCAGGCAACCCGGACTTGGGGTTGAAGGAGGAGCTGGTACGCCTGGGCTCATCCTTGGCTCCTCTTACCCGGCTGCTGTTGCTCCTCCCTGATGAGCCACCTGTATGGAAGGCTACAGAGAAGACCTCAGAACCCCTCTCTGAGTCACCAGACCAGACAAGGCTTATGTTGTAAAGATTGGGTCTGGGGCCACAGGATCACAGACCTGACCCAAGCCTCACCCTCCAAGCTCTGCTCTGGCAAAAGGGCCATTGGTAGCAGCCCTAATCTTGCTATTCATAGCACCCCCTATTTCCCCTTGCCCCTTAATCAACCAGTGAGCCAGTGCTGAAGTGAGCAGAGAAAAGGTGGATGAGCGGACCCCTCTCTGCCTCCTTCGTGGTTGTGGTCCCTGAGTAGATACCTGCATGGCATCCTGGCTCCATGTTCTACATTCATCAGCTGGGCAGAGATATGCAACCCTACCAGCCTGGGGTCTTACTCTTCCACCTACATCTCCAGCTGACCATGTGCTTGGGCCCTGGCACCCATTCTAGAACTTTCCCTGCAGTATGTCCACTACGGGTGGCCAAGAACAGTCCAGTCTTTTGAGAAGGACTGATGGAAATGGCTGTGTAGCAGGAGGTGAGAAGGATTGGGAGAGAGGATTCCTTTCAAGGGCTGGAGGCTTTTGGAAGAATGACGAGGCAGGGTTATTTCATGGGGTGCTAAGAGGTGAGGGTAAAAATTATGAGGAACACAGAGGTGGCTTAACATCCTTGTGAGTTTTCTAATAATTAAAGTGACCAAGCAGTGGTTTTGGATCCCCTACATGGGTGCCTGAGCTTGCCATTATTGAGTGTATCCAAGGCAGGAAGAGACAACATTATGAGATACCATTTCCTGATTGCCTACCTAGTGTCAGATGTTCATGGTCTCTGTTCCCTTTCTCCTAGTAATCTTTAATTTACATGTTGTTGTCTCCATACTGCATAAAAGGCAATAAGCTCAGGTTAAATAATCTTCCCAAGACCACACAGTTTATAAATAGTGGGTGCATGTCACTGGGAAAGCCTAAGGCCTACAGAGCATGTTTGTGGGGAGGAGCCATGCTCTTCTTTTTTTCTGAACTTTCAAGGCTGAAGGCCCTAAAAAGCTGTTCTTGCTTGAATCGCCTGCCTCTCATCACCTTGTTTTGGGGTGACCTCCCCTTGCCCGATCACCTGGACCCCGAGGAGAAGGCTGCAGCAGCGTATGTAACTCTAGCCCACCACATAGGTATTTGCATCCCACACATGCCACAGTGGCGTGAGCCTGGCTTCTCTGTGTGATCTGCAGGACTCCAGACAGAGAACTTAGGTGGTCTGTCCAAGTGGAGAGACGACCAGGCTCCAGCACTCAGACAGACCCTCCTACAGAGGTCAGCGCCTTGTTCTGGGTACTGTAGTATATGAGGCCTTGCTCACATCATAACTCAGTAGGGTGGGCCCTTGTTTCTGTATCCTGAACAGGACTGGTTTTCAAGGAGTCATCTGTGACTCCCAGCCCTGCATTTGCCCTTGGGTTGATGGTACATCAACCATGTACCATCAGGATGGATGGACCCAGACTATGAGAACTCGGTGCTGACTGACCACCAGCTTACTCAGGCTGTGGAACTCACAGAGTGGCATGGGATGGCACTCTTAAGAAGAGCCAAGTCAGAATTATATAAGATAGTACCTCAGATTTTTTTTTAAAGTGTATATTTAGTACAGGCTCTACAAGGTCTACAGGGTCTCACTACCCAGATCTCACTTGTGGTGATGCTTCTGTTTTCAGCCTCTAAACACTGGGATTACAGCGGCCCACCACCACACCCACTCTCAGAGTGCCCTGGGTGTAGGGCAGGTGCAGTATGCTGGGGACTGAACCCCGTTCTCTGAGCCTGCCTAAGCAGACGCTTTAGTCTGCTGAGCTATCTGGCTGGCACACAGCTCAGATTTGTAGACAACAAATCCCAAGGATTAAGGATTTGGCTGCTCAAAGGAAAAGAAAAATAAAATCTTGTGCCTGACTTGTTACGGAGAGCAAGAAGGACACAGGTGGGCATAGGGTCAGATTGAAGGGTGGACCACAGGAGGACATGTCAGCAAGAGGTGTGCCACCAGTCAGTACAGACTCTGGCAAAGGAAGAAGGAGGTGGGAAGCTGAAGCTGGCGAGGCCCCTGGCCTGGGGGTGGTGGTGAAGATGTAAGCCCTCAAGTTTATGTGGGTAGATAGGATTCATTCTTTCATCCATCCATTCATTCATCCACCTATCCATTAACTAATCCATCCGTCCATTGATCCATTTATCCATCCATCCATCCATCCATCCCCCCATCCATGACTTACTGAGTGCTACTGAGGACAGATCTAGATATCTAATATTTCAAGCTGCATTGAAGGTGAGTCTGAAGAGCTCAGGGAGCCCTGACCAGGGCAAGATCAAGTCCCCAGGGAGTTTCTGCTCAAGACCTGATGTTTGGCTGAGCCCCTCAGCCTGAGCAGCTGTTTTGTCAGGGAGGAGCGGAGTGGGGACGCCATTGTAAGTCATGGGAAGAGCATGTTGCTGAGGCCTGGAGAGGAAGCAGAACACCTGCGTTTGTGAAGCACCTTGTGGTCCCCATGACAGAGTGGCCGGAAGGAGGACCCCAGGTTGCCGACAACGCGCTCTAAGTTGGAAATGCCGGCAGCCGCGTAGGAGTGATGTGACAGGGCCACAGGGTCAGGTGTGTGTGAGAAACGGAGGCAGCAAGGACGCCACGGGCCTGAGGACAGTGGCCTGCTCATGAGGTGTTTCCTGGCACTACTGTACTTGCCCGGGCCTTCCTGTTTGGAGGATAGAGTTAGGGTTAGGTTAAGATCGGAGCCGGGGAGGGAACAGCAGAGCACTGTGCCAAGCACTACCCCAGCCCCACAGCAGGCACAAGGCCCAGGCCCCAGTTTCCTGACTTCCGCTTGCTCCCCAATGTCTCTACCCAAGGTGTCCAGTGCATTTGTAATAGGCCTGGCTTATAATGAAAATCTACTCTCTTAGCACTTACCGTGTGCCAGGCCCTGTTTAACTACTTTATGTGTAGTAATTTATTTAGCCCTCAGTTATCCTAGGGGGAAGGGGCTATTATCATCACCACTTGACAGATAAAGACACAGGCTCGGAGAGGTTAAAGGACTTGACTGACATCAGTATGAGTGACGAAATGGGGTTGGCAGCCAGGTCATCTGTCTCAGCTCCACTCGGCCAGCATAGTACAATGAAGCAGAAGACGGCAATTCAAAAGCGAGCTTGTGAAAGGAAGGGACCTTTCTAAGGGAGCGTGTCTGTTATTTTCCTCTTGTTGCTGGGATGAAACACCTGACACCCAGAGTTAAGGAAGGAACGATGTATTTAGCTTGCAGTTTGTGGAGCTTTCAGTCCATACTCAGCTGGCTCCAAGGCAGAGTGATGCATGGCAAAGGAGAGCAGTTCGTAGTGGCAGAAAATAGAAAAATCAATGAAGCAGGGGCAGAGAGCAAGGCCCTTTCCCTTCTTTTTATTGAATCCAGGCTGTCCAGCCCAGGGTAGGTGAAGCACTCACACCTATAGTCCCAGCATTGGATCATGAGTTGTCACAGACTTTAGAAGCCTGCCCCATGACTGCATGAGGCTTTCGGGGGACGTCTAGACACAAACCATAACAGAAACGCTGGGACACCTGGCTTACACGGGGTGATGTGTGGGGCTATTGTCACCTAGCCCAAGTCCTGGTGAGCAGGGTGTACAGTGGGTCAGTGGGTGCAGAGGGGAAGGCTTCCTGTGGTCAGCGTGGACCAACCTCTGTAGATGGGCTGGCGACCAGATAGATATTTACTGCCCTGCCTCCCTGACCAATCCCTACCAACCAGAGGAGAGCTTCTTGGAGTAGAGCTCCTGTGGTACCCTGCCCTAGCTGTTTTTGTTGTCCCCCGGGTGTTCCATTTGTTTAACTGACTTTTTTTTTTTAAATGAAGTATAAGATATAGATGGAAAAATGTGTATTCACTGAATTTTTGCAGAATGAATAACTATATAGCCAAAATTAGCTGCACCAGCCCCTCCTACCTCTGTGTATCCCATTCAGCTATCAACCCCAACCTCCAAGATGACCACCCCCACTGTTATGGTTTGTGTCTAGATGTTCCTGAAAGCCTCATGTGGCTAGGTCATGGGACTTTTTTGGAGGTGACTGAATCTAGAGTGTGTGACTGATTTGTAGGCAATTCTGGGATTGAGGGTTCTGGGATTAAGGGTGGATGGTTGCTGGATCAGTCCACTGATTGGATTGGCACTGTTGTAATCCCAGTAAACTGGATACAGTTTAAGGGACAGAAAGAGTGCCCCATACTCTTGTTGCTTTTTGCAATCTGCCATCATTAGCTGTTGCCCCTCTGTCTTAGTTACTCTTCTCTCATTGCTGGGATAAATACCCGACACGCAAAATGAAGGAAGGAAAGGTTTATTTAGCTCATAGTTACTGGAGGTTTCAGTCCATACTCAGCTGGATCCTAGTCTATCTCTCTGTTTCACTTTGTATTAGATTCAGGTTCTGTGCCTCAGCCTGTCTGCCTTAGGTCACACCCATAATCCCAGCCATACTCAGACAGATAACTCCATCAGTACTAAAATACATAATCCCAGTGCCTCATAAATCAAGTAATCCCAGAAGTACTCAGACTCATAGTCCCATCAGTACTAAAACACATAATCCCAGCGGATCATAAGTCAAGTCTCAAACTCTAAAAGTCCCCACACCATGATTGCATGAGGCTTTAGGGGAACAACTAGATGTAAACCATAACACCCTTTGTCAAGCTACCCTACCTTTGAACCAGCCAATTACGGGCTGAAACCTCTACAAATGGTGCGCTAAATAAACCTTTCCCCTTGAACTTTAGGTGTTGGGTATTTTGTCCTATCCATGAGAAAAGTAACTTAGACATCCACCTCACCCTCAGCCCCCAAGGCCTGTCACCACACGTGAGTGTTGCCTGACTCTGACCTTCACACAAAATGAATGTGTGCAGTGTGCTCCTGTATGTCTGGCTCCTTCTGTGCATCCCTTCAGGTTTACTCAGGAGGTGGTGATGGTCCTGATAGCCCCCTTGGGTCAGCCATCCTTGCATGGTACAGTGAACTATACCCCGAAGCAGCAGGGCCCAAACATTTCCAGGCCACCACCTTTATTTGTTGATTTCCCTTAGGAACGTTCTCCCACCTAGTGCAGAACAGTCTGGCATCCTATTGGGGAATCCCGGCCAGGCCTGCGCAAGAACGTTCCCTATCTTACTGGGGCCCAGGCCTGAGGAAAAGGTGCGAGTTCAAGCAGAGGGTGCGGTTGGTGTAGACTTTGTCCCGGGGGGACACTGGTTACCAGGGTGACTGGTGGCTGGGCTAGTGGAGAGAGGAGGTCAACCACATTGGTCATGGACCTAACAGGATGCTGAGGGGAAGCAGGGCTGCTGCGGTCCCTGCAAGTGGGAAATGAGTGACAAGGCTCTCCTACAGCATGGCTAGAATGGGAGATACTAGTGCAAACTTATCTGGCATAAGCTGGGGCTGGCAGAAGTGCAAATTTCAGCCCCTCCTGTCTCCTAGCAGATCGGACCCCAGCTTTTAAGATGTGCCACTGAGGCCCCGGAAGCATCTACTCTAAGTAGTCAAGAGCTAGACTGCTAGGCAAGACTCCCTAAGGTGGATCCTGTTTCAGCTACGTTCTGTGTGACCCTTGACAAGTTCCTTAAGCTTTCTGAGCTTCGACTATAATATGAGGATAAGAACAGTGCTTACCTCAGAGGGCTGTTGTGAGATTTAAGTGCCATAGCCCATATGAAATCCTTTGAGTGGTGTCCAGCTTATGGTAAACAATATATAGTATTTATTCCTTGGTGGCAGGCAGTGGGCAGGCTCCATTCCCACCTCCTCTCACCCTACTCTCCTAGGAGTCTAGAGATAAGAAGTATTATCAGGCTGTATTCCTGAGCAAGGGACTCATCCATCAGTGGGGGAAACTGAGGCTGGGTGGCTAACATGCTCGGGTGGCCAGCTGTGATGGAACATTTCTCATTTGGCGTGGAATGGAGGGAGAACCATCTCCTCCATGGTGGCCTGAGGTGTGATACCTGGAGGCCATCCACAGGCTGCTGGTGTGTTTGTGATATTAAATTCAGCCTGTTAATCACCGAGGATTAATTGTTAAGGATAAACACAAGGTGTTGCCTAGCTCCCAGCCAGCTTTAAATTAAATGAGAACGGTGGCTTGAGGCTGGAGAGGCAAAGGCCTGCTTGAAAAAGAGGGAGAGTTCTGGGTGTTGGGGATGGAGCTGGGGTTCCAGAAGGGCCTGCTGCCTGGGAGTGAGACTTGGACCCTACCTAGCCCGTTTTTATGCCAGACAGCCGATGCAGAGGTGGCCCCGATGTGCCAGACTCCACGTAGCTTTTCATATTTCAGGGGACTGCTGGCAGATGGGGTGATGAGCAGCTGGATCCCTGCAGAACTTGAAAGGACAGAAGCCTCAGCTACACACAGATGCGGACAGCGGTGCCTAGCACTGAGGGATGTTAGAGAGGCTTGGAGCTTGGCTTGGTGACATCTGGGCTGTGCATCTCAGTGTGCATGTGTGTGTGCGTGCTGTGTGCATGGATGTATGTGCCTGTGTGTGTGTGTGTGTGTGTAGCATGCTGTTATAGTAGTCTTCAGGGACACTGACCCCAACCCAGAGACTAGTCTTCTGCCAGGGCAACTTGCTCCTCCTCCTCCCTGAGCACCCGCGTCTGTGCGCAGCTCTCTCCCTGTGCCTCTTCCTGCTCTTTCCCACCGCTTTCTCCCTGGCTTGTGCTCCTTATCTGCACCTGTGTGAGACCATATAGTAACTGCTCCTTTTCAGGTTTGTTTTCCCTGTGGATCTTGAATGCCTTGAGGAACAATAAAGCATATTTTATTTTTTTCTATTCCTTCACTCTTGTAGAATCTTGGCACAAAGCAGTCTATACAGGACAGATGGTGGATGGATGGATGACAGATAGATGGATAGATGGATGGATGGATGGATGGATGGATGATAGATTGATGGATGGATGGATGGATGGGTGGATGGATGGGTGGAGTGAACATTGCCATAGATATAGTCACAAAAGGAACACCCAGGAGACAAATAGAGAGGCCACTGAAGGCCATGGCATCACAAGTAACCAAGCAACTGCAGTGTTTATTACTATTTTCTGACAGAGGACTCCTGATGTGTTAAGCTGGAATTTAAAGGGCCCATTTTTCAGAGAGAGAGAGTACCATGTCCCCTACCCTCAGGGACCTTCTCCTCCAAATATCATTCTCTGACTCAACACACTGGATCTCTTCAGCTAGAATTGAATCTGAGGAGCCAAGACTGGCCTGAGCACTGCATGCATTCTCTGGTATGGATTAATGGAGAACTCCACGTGTGCACTGGCCCTGCAGTCCCTACCTTGGCTCCCAGCAGGAAGCTGCCCTTCTTGGTTCCCACCGTGGGTACCCTCTCTACCACCCAGAGTACCAGCAGATGGACTTGATCTGATTATTTGTCAGAACATTTGCCATTCCTGTGTTGGTGAGTAGGCACAGCCTACTGGCCAAACCTTGGAGTAGGGCCCAGGAGAACCTCAGCACTACCAGTGCCCCAAACTGAGCCTCTGGCACAATGTGGGGACTGTACTCCACCCATGGTCAACTCTGTTTTCCCTGGCATCCCTGGGTTCAAATACTGGATTTCCCTATTAAGCTGTTTCATTGTTCTGGGCCTCTTTGGAGTCTCAGAGTATGAGTCCAACCTCCTGGAGCTGTTGTTCTTCAGGGCAATACCCCCACCTATGTTTCTGGAGGTGAGACCAGTGCAAGATGGTGTGCTGTGACTCGTCTAACAGTGGGCTTTGAATCCTCCAAGGGCCCGATAACAAAGAGCTAGAGCCAAGGAGAACCAATTTCTGCCTTTGTCTCCTCCTTGGCAGTTTTGCCCAAGATAACCCCTCCTGGGAACCGTGACAACCAGTAGGAACAAAACTGCGCTGAATCCCAAGGGTCTATTTGCCACTCCTCTCATCCTGATTTCTCACCATGAAAAGGCCACTGTGGCCAATTAGGCCTTTCCTGGGACAGGAAGCTATATGGAGTGCCCTCCGGCATCCTTCAGAATGCAGGGCCAGCTAAGGCAGGCTGATGATGCTTAGAGGGCCAGTGGCAGGAACCCAGGACCAGAATTCAGAGACCTATAACTTCAGGGAAGAGGGACTATGCTTGGGCACAGAAAGCACTGCATTGTGGGGAGCCAGCCACCTTTCTAAAGGAAGTAACTACATAGTTGGTGTTCTTAAGGAATGCTCCTGCATGTTATTGAGCCCCAGTTTCCTCATATGTCAGTGGGAATAAAATTGTTCCCCTTTGGGTGATGCAAGCGGTTGTAATGAAAAATCCCAAATTTCAGGAGCTTAATGCCATTATATTCATCCCTTGCTCATGCAGAATCCAATAGAAAGTAGGGGCCTGCTCCAGGCACTCACTAGGTTCTGCAGTCCTGAACTCCTGACTTGCAAGGTTGTATAGGGGTCAACATGGAGAGTGAAAGGAAGGGAGATCTCTTAGAAGAGGAGATGAGAGACTTCTGTGGGTCAGGCTTGGACCCAGAATCCATCGCTCCCACTTGCATCCCATAGGCCAAAACCCAGCCACCTGCCCCACCTAGAAGGTTGAGAAAACAGAGTTCTGGCTGGGTTGCTGCATCTCAGCAACAACTCCACACTATAAAAGGGGAGGTGCCAAACTCTGGCAGACAGCCAGTCGCGCCTGCCAAAAGCATCTACCACTGGGGTTGCTGGGAGCTTTCATACATCAGAGAACACAGCAATGTATCCAGCAACAGTAGGTGCTGACAAATGTCCCCCCATCCCCATTTTCTCAAACAGGAGCCCCCTTCAGGTTGCTCCACGTCTCCATTTGGTCCTAGGGCCAGCTGCAGGGAGCCTGCTGGGGTCCGCTCACTTGTTGCAGGTGCACGTTCGGCTGTGGTCTGGCTCTGGCCAAACCCAGCAGGGCAGCTCCCCCCGGCTGAGCCCAGCTGTGGATCTTCATTAGCACACTCTCCAGGAGACCTAAGTGTGCCAGTAGCGACCCCAGGGCTGTGGTGATTGGCAGTGCTCAGAGTCTTGAGGGACAGATATGTAGCTCTGTAGTCAACATGGCCCTAGCCAGATCTTGCTGCTTGCTAAGACCAGGCTTGTTCCTTTTAATAAACTTTTTGCAGACAGATGCCTGCCATGGGGGTTCAGCACCAGTAATGAGGCCCATTGGCTGGGTCGAGGGTAGGAGCACAGGGAAGCACTGCAGTGGAATCCTGTGGACTCTTGAGTCCCAGCGTTAGCTGGTGGCCAGCAATTGCAGCTTGCCCAGGACTCACCTGGCCTTACACTGAAATCCTGTGTCCCCAGATTTATTCACTAGTTCTGTCCCATGCACACAGGATGGCTGGTTACTGTAGTGTTAGACATAGATAAAAAGAGGAGAAAGAGTGCAAACCTTGGGGCTGGGGAGACAGCTCCGTGGCACTGGCAAGTATAAGGTCATGAGTTTGAATCCCGGCCCCCCCCAAAAAAAAGTGTGCAAACATTAGGCTGAACAAGTTAAAGGCAAAGGAAGCTCTGTATACCCTCGAAGTCTTGGTTTGTTCCATAGTAAAAGGGGATTCAGAGCAGCCACTGCACAGAGCCATTTTGTGCTGAGGTAGAACAACACATGGTTTAAGGACAAGGGTTTTTGTGTTGTGAAACATCAGGGTACACTCTCACACAGTGGCTGTGGCATCCCCAGGTGACCAGTTGTACAGTACTACCACTACATATGTGGCCTGTTACTGGCAGATGTGTCCTTAGGCCGCACATGGCTATATACATAAGGACCGTGTCCTCCTCTCCATGGATAACTGTGCAGTCCCTGTCCGACTCTGCCCTGTGACCAGGGATCTTCTTTCTCTCAAAAAAAAAGAGGCAGCCTATATCATCAAGAAATCAGCCAATAACAAATGCTGGAGGTGCTATGGAGGAAAAAGAACCTTCTCCATTGTTAGTGGGAGTGTAGACTGGTATAGCTACTGTGGAAAGCAGTACAAAGATTCCTCAAAAAGCTAGGATTAGAGGTCCCATTCCACCCAGCTATTCCTCTTCCGGGTATCTCCCCAAAAGAACTGAAAACATCACACCACAGAGGCCTATGTGCACCAATGTTTATAGAAGCACGATTTATAGAAACAATCTAAATGATCATCAACTGAGGAATGAGTAAAAAAGAAAGATGTATTATTATACAATGGAGTACTACTCAGCCATAAAGAAGGATAAACTTGAGACTTTTGTTGACAAATGGACTCAACTTGAGATCATACTCAGTTAAATAAATCAGATCATACTCACTAGTGAAATAAATTATATTTTCTCCTTGGCATGAGAAATTAAAAGAGTAAATAAAGTCTGAAATGCACAATAGATATTGTGAAATGGGAAGAAATTATTAAAAAGGAAAAAGGATTTAGGATGGCAGAAAGGAAAGAAGGAAAAAGAGAAAGAAAACTCAAGTTGGTTATACTATTACTGTCTCTTAGTTCATAGAAAAGGAAGGCAGCACTAACATCCATTAGTGAATTATGTGTGCCCACATTTTTGCTGAATACCTACTTTAAAGATAATAATATGCAATATATTAACTATTGGGTTTTTCTTTTTTGGTGGGGGCAGGAACTGAACTCAGGCCTTTGTGCTTGCTAGCAAGTGCTTACTCTGCTGAGCTATCTCTCCAGCCCCTAACATACTAACTATTGCTAATCTATCACCTTGCTATGAAATTTTGCTTTACCTTTTTTCCACAAAATAAAATTTTACAAGAGAGGCAATCCACACTCCTTTTCCCTGGCTCTGGTGGCTAAAACATCCCTTCAGCAGTGTCCGCCCTTCAGGAGAGGGTCTGGGTTTGCGGGCACCACGGCCTGTCACTCCTAGAGCTGAGGGCCTGGTACTCAGCTGTCAACACAGACAGATCGTGTGGAGATGCATACGTCCCACTCAGGGGGGCTTTGTTGGCTCTGTGAGGAGGAGATCATAGCTTTAGGGTGAGAACCAAAGGGCAGTAAGCCTGGGGCAGCACTGGCACCCACATTATCCTGTTTCTGGTCTGAGCTTTACCCACTGTGGCCACTGCTTAAGCCTTTCCTGTGACCAACTCCGGCTGCTTTGCCCCGAACTGTCTTGGTTACCACAAACAGCTGTGCCACACATCTTCAGGGGAACTACTTCCTTGAGTTGTATGGTATACAACCTGAATACCTACGCAGACTTGTGCACATGGGGCTTGACAGTGGACCAAGGACCTTGACTTCAGTTTGAGGACACTGTGGCTCACACTGTGTACAGTTGGAGTAAGTGGTCACCACTTCCCAGGCCCTCCCTGTAGACATATAGGTGTTGTGGCAGTAAAGCCCTCTTACCTGGTCTGCTGCATTACTCTCCCACATGTCTGAGGCTGATGCTCTGAAACTTGCACATACAGAAAGGCTTGTCAAATCACAGCCTGCTGACACTGAGCTCTGGTCGGGTACATACGGGATGCAGCCCAGGGGTTTACTCTTCTCCAAATGTCTCAAGTGATGTCACTGGTCTACGGGTGCCTTTGAGAACAATTATGGTGGGTAGCTCCTCATGGTAGGCTGAGTCATGGTTTCCATTTGTCTTCTGATGGGCTGTTCCAGGCCTCTCGTTTTAGGATGTGACAATACAGCTAGGCATCTTATATCATAAAAAGCCCAAGAGACATGGAAGAGGATACCATAGAAAAAGTTGGAACTACATACCAGGGACCCATGGCAGTAAGCCTCATGGTGTTACAGTTTTGATCTGGGTTCTGATTCTAGATTCTAGGACATCCTCCAAAAGCCTCATATATTCAGAGGTGAAGCTTTTGGAAATGCTTTGTACTCACCAGTGGACAAACCTACCTAAGAATCCAGAGCTAAATGTGCTGGTAAGAGGCAGGGTCTGGTCAGAAGGAGTGGGTCATGGTGGGGGGCATGGCCAGAGGAGTTTTCTTCCTGGCTTGTTTCACTCTCTGTTTCCTGGCTGTTGTGTATTGAAGAGCTTTCCTCCACCAGACCCTTTTTCCAGCCTTGGAGCTGACGGATCCTGAACTGCATATGCAACCAGAATAAGCCTCTCCCCCCTTTAACTTGTAGATCAAATGTTATGCTCCAAGGAAGAAAAAGAACTAAGACACAGAGATGTGGCTATACGGGTACCAGCGGCTGGCTCCATGGGTCTGGACCATACAGGCATGGGACTCCTGCAGGTCTTTGAAGTTAGTCCTGCAGAAGCCTGGGCACCATGGTCCTTTCAAAACAAAGAAGAGGAGTGAGTAGGAGGCCAGGTACAGTTTTATGAGTGCACGTGTAGCTGCACTTCTATGGTGATCTGAGCAGCCTGCAGGGGAACAGATGCATGAGGAAACTTAGAGGCACAAACACATAACGGCAGGTGAGGCTGAGGTGTGGTTGGCATTGACGTTGTCAGCTGAAGAAGTCAGCCCCAGGGGTCTGGCTGATGTCAGCATCTAGGGGAAGATTCAAAAAACCAGTGAGCTAATTACTGCTAGACCCACAGAATTCTTTCTCGGGAGGGAGTGACCTAGAATGTAAAGTGGTTTTTCTTCATATGGAACACTGGGAGAATTCCTACAAGAAAAGTATCCAGCAGGCAGGAATTGGTGGAGTATGGACAGCAGATGAGGAAGACATTCACAGTGCATGAGGAGAAATGAATAGATGCCAGCTGAAACCACCCCCTCCTGGAACAGGGCACAATCCACAGCTCTAAGTGGATGGCCGCTCACTCACGACCGCTCAACAGTAAGCATCCACCAGGTAACGTGCTCTGCCACTTGCAGGTAACATACTGTCACCTTCCACCTATGCAGACCGCAGTGGCTTCCTCACTGGTGTGCTGCCTCCAATTTCTTTCCACCACTACCTAAAATAGAGATCTGGCTGTTCACAGCCTGAAGTTAGGCCTTTCATGACTGCTATGCCATGTACGTAGGAATAAATACCTATACTTGCTGTCTCAGCTCTGCTGGGTGTCGACCAGTCCCCCGAGTGTGCCATGCTATCTGAGGCGCCAGCTTTCGTCTGGCTATTCCTAATGCCCAGGTTGCCCTTCTTTGCCTGAGAAGCCAAAGGTATCCTTCCTAACTGCTGCTCCCTGACATGTGTTGCCTAGGTAAACCTTGCCAGGGTTCAGCCTGGATCTGCTACAGTTGCTGGCCTGTGGATGTCACTGCTTTTGGGCTGAAGTACAGAGTTAAGACATACTGTCTTGTGCACAATAGTAAATACCTTAAATTTATATCTCAGTGGTCTGGCGTAATCCAAGTTCAGGACAGAGACAGCCCGTTGTTTGCCTCTAGGTAACATGGCTCTGGTGCCTCAGAGCATTGGGTTTTCTCTGGGTGTGGCTGAATGCTGGGCACCAAAGTGTGCCCCTGGCACAAGTGGCACCGTACGCTCTCTCACTGAGTGGATACTTGCTAACCACAGGGACTGACCAACTGAAGTCTACCTGGGGAACCAGACTTAGCTCTTGTTTCTTGCACCACTAAGTTTGCATCCTAGAAGACCTTCTATATCGGTTTTCACTATAGAATAACTAGGAAGGATAAAATAACTAAAAGTAATATTTCTCCACTTATAACTAAGGAGTCAAGGTCCAAGAAATTAAAAAAAAAAAAAAAAACTCACTTGAA